>BQNB010036478.1:0-27701 GCA_026074375.1 Tanacetum coccineum | reverse complement strand
CTTCACAACATTTATTAGCTTGGTTTATAATCTCATCACATAGATCACAAACTATAATGCATACTTATGATAAGAAAAATAGTGACACTCCAGTTGAGTTTATATTGTTTTTTTTTAACAATAGTTTATATGATGGGTTTCAGCTTTCAACGACAAAGTGAAACGTCATATTTAACTGTTTGGTACACATTTGGGGGATGTTAAGGAATTTTTACGAGTGTTAGCTGTGATGAGCCGCAGAAACCAAATTCCAGACTCAAGTTCTTGCATAAGGTGGATCAGAGAGCTAGTAAAGATTGACTATATATATGGAGTTACCGAGTCCTAAACAAAAGATTTATATCGGGCAGTGTATTGATGTGCCAGACATCATCACTTACAAGTTACAACATCTGTCTAAGGGTTGTTTTCCTTATGGCACTTCATATATGACAACTTACTGTATTTTGATTCTCAATCATGCTATTGATTTCTTTAAACACTTCCAACACCCATTTACGCGCTTTTTGAGATTCTCTTCTGTTTAAGAAACAGTAATACGCAGCCTAGTTTAATAATTTCCAACATTCTAATTGACGGGTTAGCAAAAAGGGGTGATATGGATTTTAGCCATCGAATTCCAAGTTATAGATGCGAGAACTAGACACTTTATTTCATCAAGAACAAGGAGATATATTTCATCAAACAGTTTATGTGCATAATCACAAATCATCCCTAAAAATCATAAAATAAGACATGACCTGAGTATATATCATTATGGAACACAAAGAACGTAAAAACTTACCAGATCGATCGTCAAGGAAAGCAGAAAGTGGTAATGATATACGATCTGTCTGTCTCAACTGTATGATCTGGATTTTGTTATTCATTCATTTTCTATTTTTCTCAATAAGATGGGTTGGTTTGGATTGTGGTGGGGCACTCCAGTGTTATGGCAGCCCAAATATTTTGTATGGACTACCATGTTTAAGTTTGGTAAATATAAAATTGCCCTTTAAAATTAAAATCGAATTGAACTGAACAAGCAGGATTACCCGCGCGTTGCTGCGGGGCGTTAATTTTTCGCACGTTGTTGCGGGCCATTAATTGTTTTTTTTGTGCGGGTTAATTTTTTCGGTCTCATGTTTAATAGTTTGTTTTTTTCTTATATGGGCATATGTGTTGGGCCTCATGTTTAAAGGTTTTTTTTTTGCTATACGGGGGTTTCTTTTTTTTAGTATAATTTTATGGAATTACGTTGCGGGTTTATTTTTTCGGTCTCATGTTTAATAGTTTGTTTTTTTCTTATATGGGCATATGTGTTGGGCCTCACGTTTAAAGGTTTTTATTTTATTTTTGCTATACGGGGGTTTCTTTTTTTTTAGTATAATTTTATGGAATTACGTTGCGGGTTTATATTTTCGGTATCATGTTTAATAATTTGTTTTTTTCCCCTTATATGAGTTTATGTCCCGCGCGTTGTTTCGGGCCGTTAAATTTTTTTTAGGCGTTATTTTTTTTCCTTTTTTTTTTACTTTGAGTCATATGTTGGGCCAGATTGTGGGCTAATTTTTTGGCCCACTTTGATTGGCACTATAGCATTTTGTAATTTTTTTTTTACTTTGAGTCATATGTTGGGCCAGATTGTGGGCTAATTTTTTGGCCCACTTTGATTGGCACTATAGCATTTTGTAATTTTTTTTTACTTTGAGTCAGAAGTTGGGCCTGATTGTCGGCTAATTTTTTGGCCCAATTGTGATTGGCACTGAGCATGCGGTCAAACTATAGTCAGACATTTGAGAATTGTATTCTAGGTTAATTAAGTTTTTTGTTTTCAGTTTGGGTTTGAGTTTGACAAAACGTAAGCCGAACCAAAAACCGAAAACCATATTCATATTCAATATATTTCTATTTATGTATTTATATATACGTAAAAAACATTAAAAAATCGCTAAAACATATTACTAGTATAAACATAACAATACTTAAGTTTGAAATCTTTTTTATTAGTAACTTATCTCTTTCATTATATATTTTGGTATCTATTGTTTATGTTATATAATTATATCACTACTCATACATTCGTCATATTTTTGTCTCTCACAAATGTTACAGTAACTATTGAAAATTAGTTTTTAATCTAATGAACAATAACTATGCTATTAAACATTTAATCATCTTTGTGAGTGTTGTGAGTGTGTGGTTATCACCGGTGAGATGCGGGAAACTTCTATTCAGCTTACCAGAATTTCATTAATCGTCTTTTTTTCGCTTTTTTATGGCTTTTTGTTGTATTGATTTCAAATGCTCATTGTGTTGGTTTTTCAGGTTGACTGGAGTTGCCAGCTTGGGCTATCAGTGTCGAATCAAGGTGATTTTCTATTCTTTCTTGCTTGCCTTTTGTAAGTTATGTATGATTATGTTTGTGTTTGATTGTGGAGCTGATATTTTGCAATGTTGTTCATACTATATATGGCTATTTATGATTCCCAATAGTTTGCCTTTTTAGCTGCGTTATTAAATTTAAACATGAAAGGAAAACATAAGTAGTGAGGGTCATTTTCTTGATAATGAACTTTTGGACAATAATGAGAGTATTGGCTTTTACCCTACATCTAAAAGACAAAATTATAAAAGGCGTTCTTTGTATAACGGCTTAGGGTTTTTGGGTGACAATATTGGAGGGCAACAACCTGTGGTTTGTAGTGGTTTTCCACCGTAAGGTATTATTAGTCATTCAAATGGTTATTTTGTCCGTAGTGGGTTTCGTTCTTTGGGCTAAGATGTTGGGATTCAACAGTCTAGGTTGTGTAATAGGTTAACAGGACATGGGGTTTGACAGTTATTCTGAGCTTATTCTACGAGTGATTTCTCGGCTTTTGGACTGGGTGGTAGTGTGAGGGAGGCTGTGTTGGACTTTGATAATTCCGTGGTGCGTTTGTCGCTTGAGAAACGGGATTTGAGAAGGCTGGCGATGTTTAACGATGGGGGTTGTGTTGGGCCAATTCAGTGCCCAATAATCTTTCACTTGGATTTGAATACAAAATATCATAAGTTTTAGATAATCTTAAACAGTCCAAGGTCACTGAGTGAACAGTCACTCAGTGAGTTACCTTCAAGTGCTCAACCTGAGTCTACAAAGAAGACTCAACTATTCAGTGAGGCGGTTCTCAGTGAATGAAGTCCTTGAGTCAAAGAAGAAGGTGATGGGTTCAGTGAGTTGTAGCAATAGACTCACTAAACCCCGTACGATCTCCAACAACTAAGAAGACCTTCAAGACAAGAGCCTGAAGAATAGGCGGGATAGTTTAAATGGGTAAGTCCAAGATCTTATCCATTTGAAGTCAAACTATCCTGAATAGGGTATAAGATAAGGTCAGTGTCAGGACTGACCTTAGAAAGGGTGTTTGTTCCATTCTTAGATTAGAATTGTAATAGAGATAAACTTGTACAACAAGTACTGACCAATCAGTCTTGGGACACGCACCCAATACCCATGTGGGTATGACCCTACCTAAGTAGTATATATAGACATGTCTTGTAAACAGAGTAGGTTAAGTTTGTGCATTCAAAATCATAACTTTCACAAACACCTACTCCTCCAAATCAACTAAGTCTCTTAGCAAGCTCAGTTGGTTAACATAGTTGTCAACTTTGCATAATACTTTAAGTTATGCAAAGTTGTTAGTGAGAAGATCACACACACATTGTCATTCAATCTTCATTGTTGTTTCACAAACAAGGAAGTATAGTTCTTAATAAATTTATAAGAATTAAACGTTGAAAAGTTTTGTGTCTTTACTTATTGTCTTTACTTTATTACAAAACCTTTTCAAAAAAAAAAACACTATACTTTACTTTCATGCTATGAGTTAATTAATCTTAACTTTCTAGTTATTAGGGTACTAACTCAAAGGGAACAACAAGTGGTATCAGGGCAGAAGGCTTATAAAACTTTTAACATAAAAAATCTGCTTAAAGTTTTTAAAACCTAGATCCTGAAATGGCTGAAAGTAATGTACTCCTACTAGTTGACAAAACGGGAGGTAGCTACTATGCTATTGCTCCCAAACTAAAGCCGGGAAAATTTAACAAATGGAAAAGGAGAATGCTTTGCTATTTAGTTGGAATGGAACCCTACTACATAAAATGTATTAAGGAAGGTCCATTTCAACCAAAAAATGCTGAAGGTGCCATTAAGCCTGAGTCCCAATGGACCAATGATAAGAGAAGGGTGGTAAATCAAGACCAACGCTTTAAAAGCATCATTATGTCATGTCTACCAGATGACATAATGAAGTCAGTCATTAGCTCTGAAACAGCTAAAGCTACATGCACTGACTTGGTTCACACCTGTGAAGGTCCCTATGATACCAAGGAAAACAGGATCATGGATCTAAAACTTGAGTATCAAACTTTCAAAGCTAAACCCTCTGAGAGTCTCTCATAGACCTACACCCGCTACAAAACCTTGCTCAATGAGCTTGCCAATGATGGTGTAAATATTTCTAAAAATGAAATCAATGTTGGTTTTATGAATAGTCTCCCTGATAAGTGGTTAACCTTCTCTCGGGGACTAAGAAATTCCAATCATACTCAGACCATTGAACTTGCTGATATCTATGAAAGGTTTGTCTATGAAGACAACCTGATCCAAAAAAGGTATTCTGAAAACAAAAAGGCCCTCATAACAACTCCCTCGACCACTCCCATATCAACTGCCTTCTTTTCTAACAATATGTGTAGGAGTTTCAAGAAAATTCTGATGATGAGGCAGATGGGAGAACTAGTGAGGAGTATCTCAAAGACTTAGAGTTAGAGTCCTTTTGGCAAATTTAAAACGTTTATCAAAAGAAAAAGTAATTTTTCTAGTCAAAAAGCAAATGAAAACACTGATTGTTACAAATATGGCAAAAAGGTCATTTTGCAAGAGATTGTTTTGCTAATGTTGGGATTTATTGATTTGATGATACAAAAGAATGAAACAAAAGGATCAAAATCGTCTATATGGAATTCTAGAAGATGGAGGATTCTAGAAGACTTGCTTAAAAAGATAAAGATCAAGATTAGAAAAGATTTAGTTTCCTAATACAATTAGATTTTGTAAGTCTAGATGGACTTTATATATAAAAAGATCCATAAACATTGTTTATGTGTGTGTTTCCTAGACGTATTTATGTGTTTAAGGTGTTTTAATCATGTTTTAGGAAAACACCAATGATCTCACCACTTGAGATCGTTTTAGCCCTAATATCAAAGGTGTCTTTTATCCCTATTACAGTTAGGTAGCACATTCTATCATGATCAAATAGAATTGGGGCTTATGTGAATGTAAACCTTGTTAATAACATTGTCTTTGTTTAAATTCCGCTGCGCAACAACAAACTTTGTTATTATAGATCCTAGATGAGTTTTAAACGATCTTCACAATTGGTATCAGAGCCATGTGGCTCTTGATCTAGGATCTACAAGGTTTTACAAATCGAAGAAAGAAGATTTTCTATCATAATCAACCAGAAAAGTTGAAGTTGGCAACGATGATGCGTTACTTAGGATTAAACTCGAAACCCGAATTTATATCCTTGTTATAGTCCTGGTGTATCTTTATCACAATCGATTTCTGGTTTCACTCGTTGAGATCTGGGTATTCTTCGTGGCAGATGTTTTCATTAGGGTTTTTATTCTGATTCGGGTTTCTTTTGTTGTGCTGCTTGAAGCAATCTGTGTCATCAGGAGACTACTAAATTTAGACAAGTTACTTTTAGCGAGCATCTCCAAGGTGATAGCAACACTACTATAGGAGACAATGAAGCAGTTTCATTGAGACTCTTGCAAACAGAAGATGACAATGATGATGAAAAACGGTTCCAAGCTGATCTATCAAGAGTTGTCTGTCAAAGCCTTAATGCATTCCATTTACGCGAGAAGTATCCTAATAAATGATGCCTGAAGACATGCTTATCGAAGGGGAAGACTCATGTGTTACATCTATTGAAGTTGACCCCGATAGTGTAAATAGAAGTGATGTATATGGTATAGGCCTGAAGAACGAAGTTGGGTTTTGGTTACTACTGCTACTGTCATGACCGCAGTTTGGTACGTATAAGTATAATCGTTTCCTGTTGTTAGAATTTCGTCTTGGACGATTGATTTGATCGTGATGTTGTCATGGTTGTGTTGCGAGTGAGAAAAAGATTTCTGAGGTTAAAAAGGTTAAGGGTTTTTAAGGATCGGAATACGAATTTGAATATGGCTTCTAGATCTTCAAAAGGGTTTGATTTTGCATCTGATGATATCCTTTGCTCTTATGAAGATTATGCAAATCAAGAAAATAATAACACTTCTCATTCTAATTCAGTGATTGCTTTTAATTCAGCTAAAGAGTTCCATAAGAACCGAATGGCAAGAACATCAGTGTTCCCCAATTCAACGTACAGTTCACCTGATGATTCTAGTAGCCAAGAAGTGATTCTCTTGGCTGCGGAGAGATTAACAAGAGAAACACATGGATAACCTTATGCGTTTTCTCGAATGGATTAGTTCATGCTTGTCACAAAACCCTAATTTTTAGGGTTTGTATTCATTCCTATAATAACTTCTTGTAGGTGATGAGCATATTGTGGTGTGTTTGCGGTATGTTGATAAAAAAGGGAGATTTCGTTGAGAAGTTTCTTGGTATTTCACGTGTTATGGATCATAAGAAGGATGTTTCTCTTAAAGGATGCGATAAGTTCTTTGTTGTTAAAGAGTTTATTACATTTAAGTAAAGTCCATGGGCAGAGTTATAATGGCGTTTGGAAGATGTACTATGATGTTAGTGGTCTCAAAACATTGATCAAGAATGAAACTCAATCATCGTATTATGTTCATTGTTTTTGAAAGTATACTTAGTACTGCCAATATTGTTAATGCTGCTTTGTGGGTATTAGTACTGCTAAGGCTTAAAGCAGTTACTACTGCTAGAGATTAAAGGAATTACTACTGCTAGCTTTGTCCGATATCGGACAACACATAGTTTGGTTATCGGTTGGTTCAGAAGTTCTCGAACAGAACAGGATGTTTGGTCTTCAATGGTGATTGGTTTTATTAAAGTGGTTATCATGTTTATGCTGATTGAATGATACTACTGCTTCATACATGGTTACTACTGCTTGACAAAAGTTAATACTGCTTGTTAGTAGTTAATACTGCTAATGTATTGTTAGTACTGCTCAACCATTAGTGTTGCTCTTCATTGTTACTACTCATTGGTATCGATTACTACTGTTAGTCATTTTTCACCCTAATGCGAAATTAGTGCTGCTCGTCATGGATGGTACTACATGGTATTCGCTACTACTATTGGTTAGTTCTTCGTACAGTTCTTATGGTTGATTCTATTACTTTTGGTCAAGATATGGTTAACATATTGGTTTCAGGGAAAGAATATGATAAAGTGTTTAACCATTTAGATATGTTAAATGCACCACTTGAGGAGAAGGTTTTCACTTGTGAAAAACAAGTTAAACCTTATTACTACTAAATCATTGTTACTACTGCTAGTTTAAGTTTCTAATGCTTGAATTCATTATTCTTATTATGCGTCATGGAGGGTAATTTGAAACATTGGAAAACTTGGATTATAAGTGTAATATATGGTTTGTAGTTGTAAAGATCAAAGTTGCATATGTTCACAGTCTCCTAATGGATAATGACAAAAAGGGGAAGATGTTACAAAGATGATATGATATGATTTGCAACTTATTAAGTGTGGTGGCATGGCATGGAACAAGATGTTGAAGACTTCATTGTGTTGAAGAAGTATCAACAAGTTCAAAGGAAATCTTAAGTTAAGGGGAAGATTAGAATATGTTTCATTCGTGGAATATTTAAAGATGTACAAGATATTCAAGTGCTTAAGTTGAAGACAAAGCTTATTATTCAATAGAGGAAGATTGCTGAAGATTAAGCTACTATGGATCATCTTGGAATCAGTTTACTGTTTGTTTTATCATCATCAAATAGGGGAAGATTATTGATATTTATTGATTTGATGATACAAAACAATAAAACAAAAGAGAAAAGAATGAAACAAAAGGAACAAAATCGTCTACATGGAATTCTAGAAGATGAAGGATTCTAGAAGACTTGCTTAAAAAGATAAAGATCAAGATTAGGAAAGATTTACTTTCCTAATACAATTAGATTTTGTAAATCTAGATGGACTATATATATAAAGAGATCCATAGACATTGTTTATGTATGTGTTTCCTAGACGTTTTTGTGTGTTTAAGGTGTTTTAATCATGTTTTAGGAAAACACCAACGATCTCACCACTTGAGATCGTTTTAGCCCTAAGATCAAAGGTGTCTTTGATCCCTGTTACAGTTAGGTAACACATTCTATCATGATCAAATAGAATTGGGGCTTATGTGAATGTAAACCTTGTTAATAACATTATCTTTGTTTAAATTCCGCTGCGCAACAATAAACTTTGTTATTATAGATCCTAGATGAGTTTTAAACGATCTTCACGGCTAAAACGTCTGAAACTTCTTACAAATCACTAGTGTTAAACATCTCTTCAGTGTCAAAAGGTTTCCAATATAAGTTTACACCAAAACTTATTCAGTCTTCCCAACCAGCTCAGAGTAGTCAAAATGAACCAAAAAATTTAAAAAACTACAAGGGTGAGTACAAGAAGATGAAAGCCACACTTGCACTCCTTGAGGTTAGTCCCTCTACTTCTCAGTCCTCAAAACCCTTTCAGCCAAAGAATAAAGGCCTTGTTGCTAAAATTTTTAATTGGGATGAGGAAGAAGTCTTAGATGATGAGGAGATGACACAAGTCAAGGTACTGATGGCTCTAGCTGATGATGAGATCTCAGTGGGAAAGAATCATGCTCGTAATAGTGAATGGATTGGCATCACCATAAAGAAGGTAAATATTCTCCTTTCTATGGATGAGGATGTTGATTGGCAGACTTACCTTAAATATATAAATGTTGACCAGAAGTTTGTTGAAGAGCAGAGATTAAACCTGTTATCAAAATACAATAAAATAGTTTTTGAATTAAATAAGTGTAGAGATGATCTACTAGTTTTAAAACAAGCTAAGCTTGATGATGTCACTTTTCAGATTCAAAATACTGAACTCACTAAGTTAAATCATGCTCTTCAAGAACAACTAAAAGAGGAGATAAAGGTCAATGAAAATTGGTTAATTAGTTCTAAGAAAGTAAGTCAATGCATCAGTGAGCAAATTCCAAACAAAAAGAAAAAGATTCTTGGTGGAGAACTACTCACTGAATCATCATCAAAAGGTAATGTTAAGGAAAACCCTTTCATACCTGCCTCCCTGGATTATGATCATGAAATGATCCCAAAATCCAAAGACTGGGTAGAAAGACACAACCCTGCCAACAAACTTCTAAACTTTAACACTAGAAGAATTATAGTCGCTAAAAGTAAAGTTGTAAATGAGTGTCTGAAACTTACTAAGGCTTTCTCTGACCCTGAACCTTCCAAAGAATCAGGATTAGAACCACTAACTCCTTGACCTCCACTAAAAAATCTTCAAATAGCTTTTCCAAGATCTGTGGTAATGACATTGACTTACCAAGATCATTCTCTAAGGGAGAGATCTGGCTTAGGCACCATGAAACAAACAAACCCTGAAACACAAGAATCTTTAAGTAAGAGTGTTTCAGGACCAGTCACTGTTAGTGGTACTGAACCAGTCACTTCTTCAGTTCCTACTAAAGTCAAGAACTCTAAATCCCTCCTTCTTCTCATCGCGCGGTTTGTCTGTTTTTGTTCTCCCTGTACCCTCTCTAATCTCTTCTCTCTCTCATTGACTCTATCCTCTATCTCTCGCGCTCTATCTCCTCTCGGCCCTCGCTCTCTGCTCTCCTCAGCCTTCTCTCGCTCTTCATCTCTCTCCTCTCTCTTCTCTCTCCCCCCTCGACGATCTACTCTAGCTCGCATCCCTCGCGCTCTCTCGCGCTCTCTCTGCTCTCTCTCCCTCTGGCTCTCTAGCTCGCTCCTACCCACCCCTAATCGAGCTACTACACTCCCGCCACCAATTGAAGCAACTCTAACACAACTTGCATCGATATGTACTTCAAGCACCCTTTATCCCCCACCACACTGTTAATCCTCCTCAACCAAATATATCAGAAAAACACTTAATACCACGTCACCGCCTGACCCGACCACATAAATACGCCGAAATAAAAATTAAACGCTCTTCCCACCCCACCACCCCCACCCCGCTCCAGGATTATCACCCAAACTACTAACCCGCCATAGAATACATCACATCATCGTTCTTAACACCCCAAAGAGTGCTTATCTCCAGAGAGATGCTAAGATCACACAATGCATACCAATGAAACTATATCCTAGAGTCCAGAACCAACATCCACGAACCCTCCGTCTAACTTAAAATTTCGTAGCGGCCACGCACAATAAGCGTTAGCTATTGCAGACTCTTCCCCCAAAAAGTATATTAAATGCATTTGAAAATATAATAAAAATGAAAAAACCAAATATTCGTGCAAGGTATTATGAAGACTGTTACCCGATGTGTATCCTTTAACAACCACAATCATGATACCCCTAGACATATCAACAGCGATAACAGACAAAAATCAGGTTTTATTTCTAAAGCTAACCTCGCATATCATCACAAGAAGCAACACCACTCAGCATCTATCTTCTAGGTTTCATACAATCATAAACCTGAATACAAAAGTTAGTCTTAGCCAAGCCAGTTAAAGATACAAGAAAGACCCAACAACTAATCAAACAACAAGACCTATTGACAAATGGTTAAGATAATCCTTACTTATATAAAAACATGAAAATGAAGCTGAGTTACAATAGGGTTATGAAGCCCGTATAAATCGTCCTAATAAGCTGCCAAATGAACTAGGGTTCGTCTCCCTTTTTTACTCTAAAGTTACACACTTATAACCCTAATTTCGGGTTTGTATATATAGAAAAATTGCTGCGACGGTGTCGCGTTTTAATCATGACGCCGTCGTGAAGTAGAATATTCTAGATCTTAGGCTGGGTCGTGCGAGCTGACCCGCGGAGAGAGATGTTGTGACACAGTCGTGGGATGAATTGTGACGGCGTCACGTGTATCTTGTGACGCCGTCTTCAGCCGCTGAGAACATAATCTTGAGAGATGTTGGTGTAGGTTCGTAGTCTTGTCTGTTTCTTCTCTAAATGAGCCCAAGTCATGTGTATTTCCTCCAAATGCCTTCCAAAAGCTAAATACCTGAAAAGGAACGATTAAGTACCTATTTTGGTGCATAAAAAGACAATTTGGGGGTTAAATGACCCTGAAAAAGTGTATAAAATAACACCTCATCAAATACCCCTACACTTGGGATTTGCTTATCCTCAAGCAAAGGACTTTTCAAACCTCGACAATAGCGTAATTAGGGTCATTTTAACCTACTCTTTTTAAAAGTATTTTACAACACCAACCTTCTAGACCCTCGTAATTACAAGCACTAAAACATATACTCAGCACCATCACATAAGTGTTTTTGGGATTCTCTCTATTCACTCATGTTGTATAATTAATATTAATAACATAATGAGGCAGGAAAGACAAGAAAATCAACACTCCATAACCATGCCATAGCATATAAAAATTACCATAAGCATGATAAGGATCAAACCTCCACCGCTTAGAGGCAAGCAATATTTATTACTATCTAAAGGTCGTTTTATAAAGGGTTCGTGGGGGTCTGACAGGGTTAAGATAACAAAAAACAGGAAAACGGAAACGGATTGGATACATTTTTGGGGTGGGCTTTGGGTGAATTTGGAGTGGAAGGGTTAGCTAAATATATTAACATGAATGACAACGCTGGTTTTGTGTTGCTAGATCCAAGACATTCGAACGACAGACTACCAAACACTACCACAACTGCTACATCAATCTCTTTCTTTTTCTTTTCTGTTTTTCTCTTCTTTTTTTTCTTTTTTTTAATAACATAATAGATCACAACATGGGTTTATAACACGTATCCCTGTTAGGAACACGAAAGTATCGGTCACAATGAATTTCCATTAGAACTGTAGTTAGCTCGTTAATTCTAGTTTGAAACTTACTAGGCTAGTTAGCTAAAGCCCATGGACAAACCCATGAAGGCCCAAGCCCATGTCCACATGTAAGTATTTATACACCTCTCCATGCCTTGGAGAGGTGGTTGGTTGGTTTTATTTCTCACATAGTAATCTAAGTGTTTTCTCTCATCTTTCTCTCACTAAAACCTTCATTCCAAGTCTTTCTTTCTCTAATATTTCTTGCTAAATATTTCGTGTATGTGTTAAGTGATTATAGCTATTCTACAATTGGTATCAAGAGCCATAAAGTGTTGTGCTTAGATTTTGTGTTTTCTTGTTTTGGTTCGTGAGTTTTTCTTCAAAAAACGCCTCGTCTTTTGATTTTTTTCTTATTTTCTAAGCTTAAATTCCATACTAAAAGATCATCTACATAGTTACTTAGATCTATATCCATGATATAGTGTGGTGTGCTTAATTCATAGAAAAATCTTTAGTTTTTTTGTCATTTTGTGTTTTAGTAAATCTTTATAAAGGTCAAAATCTTGATTTTAATTTTTTGGCATAAATAACTTTAAAGTGTTGTCATTTGTACTTGTCCCTATAGGCTTATTAACACTTTTGGTACAAAATTTTTGGAAAAAAAATGTTAAAAGTGACGCCTTTTTGAGATATTCAAATTTGGGTTTCGGAGGCAGAGTCCACTCAGAAGCCTTCAATCAACCGATCTGTCCAGAAGCCTTAATCAACCATCAATGCACTGCCAAAAGCTTGCTCCTCATGGGTGAATTTATCATCATTAATGGTTAATGCTCTCGCTGACGGTACACAATTCGATAATAAAGGATAACAATATGATAAATCAATCCTGTGCAGTAATAGACTGTTCTTTTGAATATTTGAATGTTGTGACCTATTCATAAGACTGAGATACCCAGGTGATAGCAATAGACATTCCTTATTCCTCATAGTGATTAAGCACACCAGTCAGCATGTTTTATTTAGAAATTACTAACTCATCGATCATATCAAGATGCATTGATATTATCTGTGATTAAATAATTAAAAACTCAAGTAGTTATATGTACCAAGATTAATCTGGACAACAAAAGTGTTAATGATACTTTAACTGCTGAGCTTGAAAGATATAAGAAACAAGTTAAAGTTTTAAAAGAAGGACAAAATGTTGATTTAAAGAGTAAAGATAATGTTTCAGATTCATGCGAACGGTCTGAAGAGATTGATCGTCTTAAACAAACTCTTTTAGAACATTTAAAAAAAAGGAATATTTAATGCAAACAGTTACTCTTCTCAAAAATGATTTTAAAAAGAAGAATATAGGAACATTGATAGAGAGATTGCTTTAGAAAAGAGAATCAAACAGCTAGATAATTGGTCTTTTTTAAAAGAGATCAACTCTGCAAAACTGTTTCATATGTTGACGAAACTCAGTTTTTCTATGTTCATTACACTAAACACTAGCTCTAGGTTTCAAAAATCCTTTCTATCTGAAGAAAGCTCAGCAGTTGGAACCCACAACGCTTTATATGATGTAATGACATAAAAACTGATGCGAGTATGTCATTTTAAATACACTTTAAGGGTCGTTAAAAACCCCCAAAATCGTGTGTTTTATGCCCAAAATAGGTACACTTAATCGTTCCTTTTTAGTATTTCTCAATTTGGAATTGATTACACGTGACTTGGGCTCATTTGGAAAGAAACGACAAGATTACAAACCAACACCAAGAACTCTGAAGAATTTTGGCTCACAGAGCAAAGGAGACCGGGTTCTACCACCTATACACAATGCCCTCAACATAAATCATCCAGTAACGGCGTCACATATTTCAAGACGGCGTCAGCTCGCACCGACTCAAACGCAGATCTAGAAGACTCATTTTACGACGGCGTCACGACTCAAACGTGACGCCGTCGCATCGATTTTCTTATGTAAACAACCCAAAAAATTTAGGGTATTTCACACAGTATTAACATTTAGAAAAAAACAGAGGGTACAACACCCTATATTTGTTTTAGTGCAGCTGTAGAAGACGATTCAGTGGGGCATCACAGGCCTAAAAACCCTATTGTCACTCTCCAATCATGTTTTAATCAAGTAAGGTTACTTAAATCATTCAATATGGTATTTATGTGTTGTTTGGATTTATGTTCTATGATTTATTCTTACATGCTCCGTGCTAAAACCTATCATTGTGTTTATTTATGATTTGAATGAAACCTTAAAATGTCAGATCTTAGTGGTGTTGCCTCTTTGATGGATTGTGGCTGTTAGGTCTTAGAAACCACGCTTTTGGTCCTGTATCGTATGTTGAAATGTCTAGGGAAACATGATTATGTCATAGAAAGTATAAACCAGTCGGTCTAACCAGTCTTCATACTACCTTTGCCCCCCCAAAAATGGTTGAATCCACTCTTAAATGTATTTTACATGCATTAGTAAACCTCCTAGGGTCCGTGTAACATAGTCTTCATACTACCTTGCATGTCTGTGCACTAGCGGCACTACTAAGATAAGACGGCGGGTTTCGTGTAATCTGTTCACGCTTAGAAAAAATTACAGAGATCATCACAATTGTGACACGGCAACAACACCAGAAGAAGCAATCTAGGAGTAAATACATGATTTAAAAAGACAACAATCTTTTATCTTATTATAATCACCATTAGTTTAAAAAATTATTTAGTTTAATTTATGCTAAAACCAAACCACTCTCGTCCAATATACTATGATTTACCTGAGTTTTTCCATAGAATAAAAACATACAAAAGAATATTCCCTCAACCTTAGAATTCTTTAGTACACCGTGATTCAAACCTTCCCAACCTATTCCTCGAGTGAACGATAAAAACCCCGATCTTTCTTGCCCATACAATACACTAACAACGCTTAGGTTCAGCTTAACAGAAGCCTAAGGGAGTATGTAAAACTTCTTGTAAAGATGTCATTACGACAACCGCACATCAAGTTTTTGGCGCCGCCACCTGGGGAATAGTTAGGTATTGATCATAGTTTAGCTTAGTTCTACTTGTTTGAATCCTTTCAAGTGAGAATTTTAATTCCACATATTAGTTTCTCGTAGTCTATCTTTTCTTTGGCCCTTGCTGTTTACAAGTCCTGTCTTTCGTTCAGCCACATGATGTATGAAAGGACCACCAACACACCTTACCAAACCCCCCCCCCACGAAACATAACACCTTCCCCATTCTAAAGATATACCTTGGTGTTCTAATAACATCAAGATGAACCTATCTACGATGCGTGGACTCGTTTCAAAAACTTAATCAAAAGAGTCCCTCATCATGGCCTAGATTTAAGGTTGCCCATTACCAATTTCTTTTATATCAATCGACGACTATAAACCCGAATGGACTAGACCTTTGCAGCAGACGGGAACCTTAGAGAATTAAGTGGTGAAGAAGCATGGGAAGCCATAGAAAATTTTGCCCAAGGCTAAAAAGAATGGGACAACCCACCAAACATTATTTTCGAACAAGAAATAGAAAATTTGAAGGTTCATGCAAAAAGATTATTTAGAAATGACATGTTATTGGTTGAGATGCATAGGAATATGAGCATGGACAGAAGAGAAAATCTGAACGCACAAAGTACCCCACAAGTCCCACCATCATTTAAGGAATACACACTGCCCGTGACTTGCCCAAAAGAAGTAGAAAAGACTTTAGGAACCCTGATAGAGGTAGAACCTTTAAACAAAACAAAACTAGAGGACGTAGGCTTGATTTGTGATCACAACACTCCTCTTAGTTCTAAGGAAGTTCCTATTTTTGATGGACCGGAGCCTCAACCTTTACTCAATAGTCCATCCTTAGACGTAAGTTTAGGAGACGTAATAGGCCCTGAACCACCCATTAAACCACATAGTCCGGATAATTCTAGGATGAAGGTCGTACGACCAAATTTAACAACTCAAACACACAGCCTTCACCCTCACGTGGCAACATTCCCATCCTACAGGGTGTGTATAGATATTATAACCCAGTATACGTATGACCCTAAGAGATATTATGATTTAAACACATGTTTATTAGGAACAAGTGAGTAACCCTAGGTTGTTCAATATTTCAATTGGGAGATGTTTGAAAGGATGATTGGGGATTAGAATTTAATGGAAAGTTTATTCCTCTAGGAGAAGAACTTAGTTTATTTGATAGGCCAAATGAAGTAGAGAGGTAGAATTCTAGAAGCACACGGTTTAGAGTCTATTCTTTAACAACGAATTTCTCAACATATGGCTCCTTCTTATCATGATGGTATGTACCGTTACTATCACCCGCACTTGAACTCAAGTTTAACAATTCTTTCATCCTATCTATCGAGTCGAACCCTAAATTCATATTGTATATTGGTAAATTGCACATTTTAGGCTTGTATAGTTTACTCTCTGTCCTTGATTACAGGTTATATATGATAGAAGAAGCTTGAAGTTCTTAGGAAGTTTCATTGGATGGTTCTAGGAGGACGATTTAAAACAACCATTATCCACATGTTTCATCTCCATTATTGAGTAAACCATGGGAGTACTATTTTCAATTAAAACTTGTTTTCTTTCCCATGTTATCTGTTTTAACGGGTACTTCTAGAGAACATTGGGGACAATGTTCAAAATAAGTGTAGAGGAGAAATAAGCCTTAGAAACTATTCTTTCATTTGTCATTTGCTTTGTCCTTAAAAAGATGGGTAATATATCAAAACATAACAATAAAACATGGATGATATTACAAAAATTTTTTTTTACGACATATACCAATGAAAACCGAAGTAATTACAGCGTCCCATGGATAGAAATTTATAATGACTATCACAGATACCCTTAAAATTCTCACCCAAAAATGTGAGGTTCGCCCTTAGATCTTTAGGAATTCGGGTACCTATCATCGGTAACCCAAGATGATTTTGATTTTATCTTTACCCGGTTCGAGTTAAGGTTGATCTGCAGGCGTGCATGTCTATTCCGTCGTTACGGCCATGTATGCATTCTTGTCGCCTTTTCTGGAATGTCTGGTGTTAGTAAAATTCATAATGGAGTGTACCGGTAGCATATTAAATTCTAGAACTTGTTTACTGTTGTTTCTTCTCGAGACCCTTGCACAGTAAGTATTAGGATTTGTTTGATAAGAGGCATTAGGATTAACCCATGTTTTAAACCTGTAACTGTTATGATGGTCACACCGATCATATAACTATCCCACACCCTTGCCATGCACTCACCTTTAGTGGAGAATACCCATAGTATAACCCTCCGAGCCTATCCTTTTTCACGGTTCTCATAATTTTCTAGTTAAGCCGAACTATTAATGAAGAACATTGTCACCCTTAAACCAATTGTTACAACCAAATCGCCTTAGCCTACCTTATATGTACTCACCTTTAGTACATTGTAATGTTTAACCCAAGTTAATTATTTGAGTACACGGTTGCTAAGTCCTTATCCTTGTAAATACTGTTTTGGGACGATTGGGATTCATGGTAGTATTTATTTCGCGGAAGAATAGGGAAGAAAAGTTAAGTCAATACCCCCATATATTTGTTAGATGATCTCCATGTTATTTTGATCCACCTCAAATTGGGTCATTAGACAGATTGTAAATATCGAGCATGTAAAAGCTTAAGTGCAAGGGTACGTATTATAAACCCCATGTGATGTATTATGTTATATAAAAAAATAGAAAAGAAAAAGAAAGAGATTGATGTAGAGTTGTGTAGAGTTTGTAGATCTTCGTCCGAGTCTTGGCTTAGCAACCAAACCAAAGTGTATTCGTGTAAATAATTAGCTAACCCTTCCACTCCAAACTCACCCAAAGCCACCCAAATGTATCCCATCCGTTTTTGTTTCCATTATATATTATCTTACACCTACACCCCACAACCCTTTAAAGACCTCTTAGACAGTAATGAATAATGCTTGCACCTAGCGGTGGAGGTTTGATCCTTTACTAAGCCTATGACAGGTAATGAGTGCTGATTTTTCGTTTTCCCCTTATGTTATAATTTATTATACACCCGAGTGAAAGAGAGAATCCCAAACACTTATGTGAGGTGCTAGTGTATACTTTTCGTGCTTTTAATTACGAGGTCTAGAAGGTTGTGTTGTAAAATATTTTTAAAGAGTAGGTAAAATGACACCTCATATTGTTATTGTCTAGGTAGAAAAGCCCATTTGCTTGAGGACAAGCAAATCCCAAGTGTAGGGGTATTTGATAAGGTGTTATTTTATACACTTTTTCGGGGTCGTTTAACCCCCTAAATCGTGCATTTATTCCCAAAATAGGTACTTAATCATTTCTTTTCAGGTATTTCTCATTTGGAGGCGATTGGGTAAGGAAGTACGTGGACTCTGGGTCATATTTGGAGAAAGAAGAGGACGAGATACGGACCTTACCACCAACATTGCTCAAGATATTTCTATACAGTGGCTGAAAGTCTGGCGTCAAAAACAAACGTGACGCCGTCACAACGATATCCAAGACGGCGTCACAAGATTCCACGACAGCGTCAGAGCACACGAACCATCCCATTATCTAGAATATTCTCTTTCATGACGGCGTCACGATTAAAACGCGACGCCATCACAGCGTTTTTCCTATATATACAAACCCAAATTTAGGGTTTTGAGTGTGTAACTTTAGAATAAAAAGATGATACAAACCCTAGTTCGTTTAGCAGCTGTTAGGTATGATTTTAGGGCCTAAAAACCCTATTGTACTTCCTCCAACTCATGTTTTAATCAAGTAAGGTTTATTAATCATTCAATATATATATATGTGTTGTTTGATTCATCTATGTTCTTGCTTTATTAACATGCTATGCTAAGCCTCCTATTGTGTTTATTTATGATTGTATGAAACCTAGAATGTAGATATTAGTGGTGTTGCTTCTTGTGATGGATGTGCATGTTAGGTCTTAGAAAACCAACTTTTGTCTGCATCGCTATTGATATGTCTAGGAAAACATGATTGTGTAGAAAGGATACCATCGGGTAACAGTCTTCATACTACCTTACCCCCTAATATGGTTGATCCACTCTTAATATATTTCACATGCACTTAGTATACTCTTAGGGGCCGTGTAATAGTCTTCATACTACCTTACAAGTGCGTTGCTCTAACGGAATACTAAGTAGACGACGGGTTCGTGTAATTCGTTCATGACTTAGGAAATAATTACATAGATCATCACAAGTGTGACAAGGCAACAACACAAGGAAAAGCAATCTAGGGAGTAATACATGGTTAAAATAAAAATAGTCTTTTATCTTATTGTTATCACCACTAGTTTAGATTATATTTAGTTGAATAGCTAAAACCAAACCTCCCCTCAAATATATGATTTTACCTGCTTTCCTATAAACATAAAAACACAAAAATAATCTTCTCTCAACCCCTAGAATTCTGTTAGACCATGATCAAGCCTTCCCAACCTATTCCTCGAGTGAACGATAACAACCCCCCGAGTCTTGCCTATACTACTACTACAACGATTAGGTGCTCTACCTAGGGAGTTGTAAAACTTCATGTAGAAGTCCTACGATGACCGCATCAAAAACAATGAATTTAATCATTTCAAAAGAGGTTAGAGAATTCAGGCTACTAGAGCCAGAGAGCCCACTAAGAAGTGGGTTCATAAGAGAAGCTAACCAAGTTTATTATTTGTGCAGAGACACATCAGGGGGCCCATCTGGTACCTGGACAGTGGATGCTCAAGGAGTATGACTGGTGCCAAGAGTTATCTGCATAAATATGTGGAGCAACCAGGTCCAAAAGTAGTATTTGGTGATAACTCATCCTATATTACCGAGGGATATGGTTCAATAAAACGTGGTGGTATTATTTTCTCTAAGGTAGCCTTTGTAAATGGTCTTAAGTACAATCTAATCAGCATCATTCAATTGTTTGATGTTAAATATATAGTTTAATTTGATGATAAGAAAGGTATAAATTTTAATGCTAACAAAGAAATTTCGTTGATAGCCCCAAGAAGAAATGATGTATTTGTTTTTGACATGTCATTGACTCCAAATAGAGCCTGCTTCTTTGTCAAAGCCTTAGAAATGTTAACTGGCTATGGCATAAAAGGCTATCTCACCTAAATTTCAAAAACATTAACAAACTTGCTAAACAAAATAAAGTTCTTAGTCTTCCCTCACTTGTTTATTCTAATTATAAACCATGCTCAGCCTGTGAAAAGGTAAAGCACTATAGAGCTTCATTCAAAACTAAACAAAACTTCTCAATCAGGAAGTGTCTGCATCTTCTTCATATGGACTTATTTGGACCTGTCAGTCCTATGTCTATAAATCATGAGAAATATACCCTAGTCATTGTTAATGAGTACTCAAGGTACACATGGGTTCACTTTCTCAAGAAGAAGAGTCAGGCACCTGAAATGATCATGTCATTTATTAGGATGGTTGAAAACCAAAATGATGTCAAGGTCAAACAAATCAGAACTGATAATAGGAGTGAGTTTGGAAACTCTGAGCTTAAGAGTTTTTGTGATGAGAAAGGAATCTCTTAAAATTTCTCTTCTCCGTATACACCTGAACAAAATGGTGTAGTTGAAAAGAAGAATGGAACTCTCATTGAGGCTGCTAGAACAATGTTGAGTGGCCTAATACTCTCTAAACACTTATGGACTGAAGCAGTCAGGATTGCATGTTATACTCAGAATAGATCAATCATTGTAAAAATACATGATAAGACTCCCTATGAGATATTCAGAGAAAGAATCTCATATATCAGCTATTTCCATGTGTTTGGATGTCATGTGTTTATTCATAATCACAAGGATCATCTTGGCAAATATGATGCAAAAGCTGATGATGGATACTTCTTATGATACTCATCAGGTTCACAAATACCTCAGTAGATGAAATTGGAATTGATGATTTATCTAGATATCCTTTTAGTGAATTTCTTCATGAGGATGAACCATCTAGATAATATTAAGCAAATTCTAATTTTTCATACTACATCATCCCTCATGGGCATTCACTTACTGAGCTCACAAAAGAAACTGATGTTCCTGAAGTGATTGCTCCAAATGAGCAAGACACACCTCATACTGAGGATGTTGAAGGTCCTCCTGACCTCATAAACACTGAAGGAACTCAAGAACAAATTGTTCAGGATGAACAAATCAACCATTAATCCACTGAAGAGTCTTGAGGGAACAACACTGAAACTGTAGTGCCTATCACTAAACCTTTAGTCTTTGAAGTACCTCAGTCTCAAATTACCCATCAAGCATCAACAAGTTCATATCCTATTGCTCAAGATATATGGTCAAGAGATCAACACATTGGACTTGTAAATATTATACGTGACCCTAGTAAAGGCATGCTTACAAGAAGCTTGGCTGCCAAGCTCACAACTGCCTCAGCTAGTGAATGTCTATTTGCTGACTTTCAAGAGAAATGCAATGTATCCCCAGTTTTGCGAAATTCTTTTCATACTGGGCACATCGTTTTGTCATTTCTTCTTTGACATTGACAACTTGTTTTAAAAGTTCATTTATGGTCTTTTTGAGACAACAGTTTGCATTTTCCAAAAAAGAATTTTGTTCAAACATCTCGTTCTCATACATATGGCTATGTGACTCTGATATGGTTGACTCAAACTGGGTTTTGAAAAATTCTTGCTGAATGTCCAAAAGTAAACATGTTTCATCAAACTTGTCTTCAAGAGACGTAACATACTTTAAATCATCTTTCATTTATTTGACAAGACCCTTTTCAAAGCATTGTAGTTGAAGATTTAAGTCTTTAACTATAGGTTTAAATTCGTTCGACAATCGATTTCTAGCTATCCTTTTGACATTGTCTTCAAAACTCGAATTATTGAAAACATTCTCTCGGGGAGGGTTTTGCTTTGAAACAATTATTTTTCAAATTTAAGCATTGTATGTTTGACATAGCAAAATATTTCATTGGAAGACTTTTCCAAAGTTTTGGATCATAATTTCTCATTTGAGCTTGTTCTAAATGTTTTTGTTTGATAACATCAAATAGTTAATACATTTTAATATCAATACCCCTTTGAAAATGCTTATAAACATGTTATAAATACCTAAAAATGTTACTTAAATGTTTATTATTAGTTTTCAGGGACCAAGTGAGCATTTTAGCAAAAGACAAGGGATTTGGACATGAAATGCACTAAAGTGGAGAGTCTAACGCAGTTTACGGCGTAACACCCCCGAAGGATTACGCCCGGATAAACATATTTCCTATACGAAGGAAATGAGTCAATCACAACCCCTGTTTTATGGCGTAAAGCCTTCTTCATACTTTAGCGCAAACATTCAAATTTACAATAGATGATTTATCTGAGTCAGCATCACGGCGTAACATAGGCAATAAGGTTACGCCGTAACATCATTTTATGCCTAGAAGATTGGAAGCTTATGTAGCAAGATTACAGCGTAACGTCTCATAAGGGTTACGTCGTAAACATTTCGAAGCCTATATATAGAGCCCTCCTCTAGCTCATTTAGCATCACTCACTTCCACCACTCTACACACAGTTCTTAGGGGTGAACCAAACCCCTAAGCTTTAAAGCATTTCATCAGAAGGTCCAAGGGAGAAGTCAAATTACACAAGTATTGTATTTAATCGTTCATTTCATCCTCTGTAAGAATTATGATGATTCAGTCCATGTCTTTATTCTTTAATTCTTGCATTGCTGTTACCATGAGCTGTTAAGCATTCCTAGTGCTGGCCTAACCATGTATTTACTATTTTGATGATTATGATTTCCTGTTTAATTATGGTTCTGTTAGATATCCTTATAGCCTTTCATTGATCCCTATGTTTTGGTTGTATAGAGGGTGGCTTAGATCTTGTTAATCCTGATATTAGACTTACCATGTTGAACTTGTGATTAGTGGGGTACTAGGGTAGCTTGACATCTATCCCTAGTGTGGAAGGAATCTATAACATATTTACCGCCTATTGTCCATTAAAATAACTTAAAAAGCCATGGGGATATCTTTCAGAGGAGGGTTTATAATCGATGTTAAATTATAGACTGGCTACTTAAGGGTAGTTGGGATTTAACCACTGCAAGCTTGGATGCCCTGCTCGTGTGATCGTAGTGGAATGTGGGATCGCAGAGTAAGTATAGGACAGACCTTAAATGAAAATTCGGGAATGTCGATATTAGAACCACTAATGGAACTTATAATTGAACGTGGCGTAGGAAATTGTAATCATAGCATTGTAAATGAATTAATGGTTTAGGATCAGCACGCCTTCTTTCTCCTCTGAATATCTTTTTCTTATCTGTTTTACTTTATTGTATATACATTTTCTGTAATTTGTAACACCCCCTAATGGGGAGTCGCAGCGGGAATATAGGGTCGGGGCACGTGTTACTTCATGATTCAATTGCAACCAAGATATTATATCTTGAACGACACAAAAAGTCAAGTGTTTTTTTTAAATGATACTTTGACGATTTTATTGAAGATTTAATACAAAAGCATATAGCTTTACTTGTTCATTGTCGTTATTTTTCAAAAATTGACAATACTTTCTCCCCAAATTTGAATGAACCTCAAGTCTTTTTAATCAGCGTGCATTACTTAAATTTAGCCCAACTGCTTCCTTGGCACATCCCATGTCCCCCTATTGATTTCCTGAAAACTCATTGCACCTATCCATGTAAACGTGAGTCAACAATAATGTTGGTGGATTCATAGGTTTGATAAAATCCATAATGTGCGAGGACCGCAAGGACTTTTTAGTGATCAATGCCCAACAACATGCCAGATCTCAACTAAAAATAGTATTACAATTTTACATATGCTAATGACAGCTGGAATGATCGACGATTTGTTCGCCATATATTGCTACTCAGCCAGTGATGATGTTCTAACCCGAAACATCTAAAACATTCGAGATGTATTTCGTTGTTCTCGGTGATAGCAAGTCACCCCGAATGGGTAGAAGGCGTGAGGTCGTTTCCCGAATAGATCTATTATAATTAACACTCCGGCGCTCACATAATGTTAAATTCCCAACAATATCATCTATGCAATTGACTAGTTCATGTATACTGGGCTTTAACTTGGGTTATCGGTTCTTAGGCCAAACAGGATAATAATACTTGCACGTTCCTATTTGTAAAAAAAAGCATGTTTCCACCCCATAATCTATAAATCATTGAGATCGTTTAAAAATGTGGGGACTCTATGAAGCTCACATTGTGTTCAGATAATTCCAATTACGCCAGATAAAGCCGTAACGTAAAAGATCGTTTGCAAACCTAAATTTATCATAGGTCAGATAAGTACCATGTACTTAAATCTATATCTTATAGTTGTTACCTCGATTCTTTCGTTCGCGCGATATCATAATTAAAAGAGGGTCATGACATGACGTTCTCTCGAGGAGTTTGGAAAACATTAAATACGTTAAATCCAACAACTCGTCGAAACGCCTTCCGAACGATGCCTCATTAGAACTACCTAGTAATATTGTACTTTGATATCCACATAATATTCTTTATAGCTCAATCAACACAACTAATGAGTTTTGGAAATTTTGTGTTTTTAATAAGTTAAAACGTTTATAATTCACCGTTTAGATATAACTAGCAATAACTTTTGACGTTTGAAGCGCGATTCTAGCGTTTTTCTTATGCCATCTTTTCTTTTTGTATTTTGGACGAGTTTTCATAATTGTGACATTTTTGATATTTTGACCTATGGTGAACGTTATTTTATCTGTTCTACATCGATCGTGATTTTATTAAAATCGTATTCGTCGTCGTAATAAATACCCGGTATCATGTCGTATTTTATTCGTTATAGCTCCGTTTTTAATGATTCTTTCGAGGAAGGTTCTCGTATTTGTAAGTTTTTTCTATATTTTATGAGGTTTACAAAATTATAAATTTCTGTACATGAATAGTAACTTTTTTAGATAATAGTTTTATAAAAGTATTAATGTCATAAATTGCGGAAATTAATAACCTCGTTCGTTATTATGTGAAAAATTACTTTTTATCATTTTGGAATCCTAGAAAATATGTATTATTTGTTAAAAATATCAATCCTTGCTGTTTATTATTTTTATAAAAATGTTTTTATAAAAAAATTTACTTTACGATTCGTTTATTATCGTAATAACTCGTTTTTAACGTACTTACGACTTCGTTTATTAACGTATAACTTGTTTTTAACGTAACTTTTTCGTTATTAATCCGTTTAACAAGTTTCTTACTTTTTCGGAATCGTCGTGAAATGTATTATCTTATAAAAATATAAAATGAGTATGTAAAAATTCGAATTTGGGACAGAATGTTTGCTTAAGCTTGTTGACTCCATTTGTAACCTTTTCTTTATACTTTACTACTTTTGTATTTTATCACAAGTCTCATATATCATATATATTATAAATCATACATATATTAAATGTCTATTGTCCATATTAGTCCTCATGTGTCCAAGTTACTCATGTCAACAAATCCATTAATCTACTTTAAAACCATAACATTACTTAAGTAACCTTAATTTACTAGTTTTCTCAATAATCATTTTTATACATAACCAAGTGTGTACAAGTATATTTCTTTCCATATGACTTTATTTTAGTGTTCTATTAGCATGATTAAAAGTCCATAATCAATATTAACATGTCTTAGGTATTTCTTTAAGTTGAAACATATTATGAAACTATTAAAAACCCTAATTAATCCATGATCATGTTTACATTAAAACAACATGATACAACATTTTATCATCCTTTTTAACATGATGAAAGTAATAACACTACATGTACATAAGTGTGTAAAATGATCATTTCAAGTATAAACTTCATTTTTATGTATAAAACCTAAATGGTGATTTAAGCTAAATACAATAATCATGTGCATTAAAAATGATAATTATAAAAACATAAAGAGTTTAAATGGACCTTATGATGAATGAGGATGATGATGTACAAGTACTAAACCCTTGTTTAGCCACAAAAACCAAGCTTGCACTAATAAACCCTTAGATTTCCTTAACTAAACCCTAACTTTCTTTTACTTGAGAAATACTTGTAAATAATTAATCAAGGCTTCAAAATACTTTGAGGTATCTTAGATATGATATGAGAGTGTATGTAAATAGGTTATAAAAATTTTGTATGGATTGTTTGAGATAGCTTATTGAGCCGTGAGCTCAAAGAGAGAAAAAGAGAGGTTTGTTTGATTTTCTAGTTAAGTGTAAAGTGTGTAAGTGTTACTCTTATGTATAGATTACAAGCATGGTCCAAGGTATGGTCTAGGAGTCAAAGCATGGTCCAAGGTAAGCTAGGTATGGTGTGCCATAATGAGTATGGTGTGCCATAATGAGTATGGTGTTGCTTACATGAAGTATGGTGTAGGTTTGACCAAAAATGAAATCTTATCTCATTTTTCATGTATAATCTTGTATATTATACAAGATTTTCGGAAATTACAAAGATATACATGATATATTTATGTAATTTTGTGTATTGGGTATAAAAGTGGGTATTTGTTGAAGCGTAGAAAAGTTTTTGTGGTTCCGGGAGTGCCTAAACGCAATTTATCGCGAAACGTATACACTTTACGTATCCGATAAAAATAAAATGAACAAAGTTAATAATTATCCTCAAAATAATTATATAACCCTTGCTTGATGTAAACATTTAATTGTTTGATGCCCGTTTACATTGAACGCTAATTTTTAGCTTACGCGATTTAAACTTAATTCATGAATTTACAAGCAAACGAGTATAATGCTAAAAATGAATAGTACATTTATTGACGTCGTCAAAGACTTGAAAACACAGGGTGTTATAGATATGGTATGGTTGTACGTTAGACATTCAACAGAATAGTCGATATATTATGGTTATACATTAGACGTTCAACGGACGAATCGAGATGTTATGGTTATACATTAGACGTTCAACGGAGGAGTCGATATGGTATGGTTGTACATTAGACGTTCAATGGATGAGTTGATATGGTATGGTTATACATTAGATGTTCAACGGATGAGTCGAGATGTTAGGGTTATACGTTAGAGGTTCAACAGAAGAATCGATATGGTATGGTTGTACATTAGACGTTCAACGGACGAGTCAATATGTTATGGTTATGCATTAGAGGTTCAACGGATGAGTCAAGATGTTATGGATATACATTAGACGTTCAATTGACGGGTCGATATGTTATGGTTATACATTAGACGTTAAACGGACAAGTCGATATGTTATGGTTATACATTAGACGTTCAACGGATGAATCGAGATGTTATGGTTATACATTAGACGTTCAACGGTTGAGTCGATATGGTATGGTTGTACATTAGACGCTCAACAGACGAGTCGATATGTTATGGTTATACATTAGACATTAAACGGACAAGTCGATATGTTATGGTTATACATTAGACGTTTAACGGATGAATCGAGATGTTATGGTTATACATTAGACGTTCAATGGATGAGTCAATATGGTATGGTTGTACATTAGACATTCAACGGATAAGTCATGATGTTAGGGTTATACGTTAGAGGTTCAACAGAAGAGTCGATATGGTATGGTTGTACATTAGACGTTCAACAGACGAGTCGATATGTTATGGTTATACATTAGA
>BQNB010036477.1:0-50104 GCA_026074375.1 Tanacetum coccineum | reverse complement strand
GTGAGCATTTACTTTCTAACTACGAGCTATGCTATACTAAACGATACACGGGGTGACCGAGTCTTTTTCATAATCCTAACATGTTGCTATCACATTTTCCCCTCCCGTCTTACCGACTATAGAACCCGAGGACTCTCTCATAATAGGGGACGAGCATCTTGACACTATTCCTGAAAAGGAATCGGACAAATTAATAAAGCCTAGTGTTGAGAACCTTGTCCCAATCCCAAGTGAGTCTGAGGTTACTTCCGACAATGAAAGTGAGTGTGATATGCCAGTTTGTGATGATTTTACGAATTTCTCGAATCCTCTCTTTGATTCAAACGATGATTTCACCTCTAGTGATGACGAGTCACTTTTTGATGAGGACGTTCCGATGGAAAATTTCAAAATTTATTCGAACCCTCTTTTTGATGATGAAGAAATCATTTCTCCAAAGATTGATCCGCATTATTTCTATGCCGAGTCTAATCATATTAAATATTTGCTTAACCGTGATATTTTAATTAATTCTTCACCTAAGTTTGATTATCTTCTCGAGGAGTTCTCCGGTAAACTCGCTCATATCGATCCAATTCCACCGGGAATTGAGAAAGCCGACTTTGATCTAGAGGAAGAAATCCTTCTTATTGAGAATTTGTTATATGATAATTCATCTCCACGACCGCCGGAAGAACTTAATTTGGAAATTGATTATACGATTCTTGAGTCTCTCTCTCCATCTCCTATCCTCGTTGAGGATAGTGACTCTCTTATGGAGGAAGAATTATGTCTTGCTAACAAAAAAGACTTGATGCCAACCTGGGCAATTATGGATGAGACGAACTAACTTCAAGGGATATTCCGTTTTCTTCCTTGAAGAATTGCATAAGCATTGATTCTTGGACTCTCCCTACATCAACCCCTTCCCCTTCCAGAAATTGAGTCATCTAACCTTGATCATTTTAATGATCTGTCATCTCCTCGTCCTCCTCCGGAACCACCGGATGTTGAGATTTGTTTTGATTTTGAGCCCGATGCGGGTGTTGTGACTACCAAAGTTTGAAAGGATTCTGAACACTATGTGCTTTATATCCTAATATTTGCCCACACCTTCCCACCTTTGATCCGGAGTTTGGACCTTCATTTCCTTCTCATGATTCCCTCGATCCGGAAAACAAAATTTTGATCCAGGATTATTCATTGAAAAATCCACATCGAGAGGACTTTTATATCATGAGAATTTTCTATCTCATGCAATCCATGATTTTTGTATACCCTTGTCCAAGTGTTGACCTTTTTGTTAGCCCTCGAAAATATTGAGGTCGAACAATGGAATTCGTATCATAACTATCTTAGTCTCATCAATAATAATTATACGTTGTAATATGCTACAAGGGTAAACGGGGCTCTAAATTTAATCTAACAGGTCACAGACGTGGTATCGGGCGAAAGCCCCAAGTAATCCCGAGCCCGTCCCGTAGAAATACCAAGGCATGAAGCCTCTTGGTATTAACAATAAATACCCCTCTCCAAGTAATGGGAGAGGGGTTGTTCTTGTTAATTTCTCATTTGAATTTTGCAAGTTAAGCATGCCAATCTTTTTTCTCTTCTCTCTAAAAATACCTTTTCCTCTCTCTACCATTCTCTCTAAATCTTGTCTCTCCATATTTTCTCATCTTATTTTCTAGTTTCGGATATGAAGTGTAAGTGATTTTGGGTTGTCGATATATGGTATCATTCGCCACGGGGTGGGTTTAGTGGTTTCGTTGTAGTAACTTGAGCTTATTGTGTTTCGGGCTTAATTTCTATTTGCCTTATTTTCTTTCATTTTCTATTCGCTTATTTAGCTAGTTTTTTATTTACACATTTTTTTTTTTGGGCTTAATTTTATTAAAAATCATTTGGGCTTAGTTTTTGGTTCTACAAACTTTTTCTTCCTATACAACAACGTAGTCAAAAAAAATTGTTGTTTTGAAAGAGTCAAAACATAGACGATAGTAGTGGATTGTTTAAAAAAAATAATAATAATAAATAGTCACGTGTTTTTTTTGCTTTTGTATGAGTTTTTATTAAGCTTATATTCGCAGACTATTGTGGTCTAAATTTTTTTTGTCATTGCTTATTTTCAAGCTTCTAGGTGGCTAAGATCTTTGTAACAACTACTTATTATCGTGGCTTATTTTTGTGTTGGAAACGCCTTAATTAGAGCTTATTATCTCTTGGCTTATTGTTGGGTTATTTTTGGTGATGCTCGGGTGAAAAGAAGAGAAGAAGAAAACGTGCACTCTAAGTGTTTGATATTTGGTCTCAATCGAACAAGTAACCATCGAACTAGTGACATCGAACGAGTGACTTTCATCTTTGGATCGAACGAGTGGTTTTTCTGTTTTGATCGAACGATGTTCCATCTTGTTTTTTTATTTTGATTGATCGAAAACGAGTTTCAATTTTTGTTTGATCAAACGAGTGACAAACTCAAGATCGAAGACGAGTGCATTGCTTCAAGTTCGAACGAGTGAAATCCATCCAAGACCGATACGAGCTTATTTCATCCAAAACGATCGAACGAGTGGTGTGTTTGGTTCGAACAAGCTCATTCGAACAAGCACAATCGAACAAGCTCATTCGAACTAGCTATAACCAATCGAACTAACCATCGAACTAACGAGGATCGAACAAGTAAAATACACAAGGATCGAACGAGTGGTTTTTCTATAGGCACGAACGAGTACTCTTTTCAGTATTTCGTTTTTTCTCCCGGTTTCGCGGACGTTAAAAACGACGGGACTTGAAGAGATATACTATCGGTTCGTGACCTCGTTCGATCAACGTGATATATTTATTTTTTACCGACGATCACCGTATCATTCCGCAAGAACTAAAACATCATCGTTCCATTTTCTTTTCTTTTTGAAACGACGAAGCAAACTAAAAGGAGGGAAAACGTTTTCATTTTTAAATGTGCATGTTTTTTTTCTTATAATTCCAATTTTCCACTTTTGGCCCTTCATCTTCTAAACAATTTTCATTTTTTAGCCTTAGATAATCCATATTAAACTATTATAACCGCCTAGCTTTTTAAAAACTCTTTCCATTTTTTAACCTTTAATTTTCTATACATTTTTCAATTAGCATTTATATTTTAAAGCATTTTCTAAGTTAACCTTCCTTTGTTACAATATTTTTACTTGTAGTTTTTTTATTTATTTCTCTAATTTTTTTTCATTTAGTTTAAAAATTGTTTAACCGTTAGTCCTTCAAGCTCATTAATCGTTTCAAAAGCTCAACTTCTACAACGACAAACAATGGTTTTTCAAACAACAATTTAATTGAATGTTTCAGGGTTTCTCTTGTTTTTGTAAAATCCCGCGAAGATTACGAATTCGTTTCCTCGGTTTTAATCAAAGATTTGAAAAATCCCGTGAACGTTAATTGATTCAAATCCACAACAACAATCACTTTACCTACTTAAGATCCTTCAAATCATTCTCACTTCAATTCACGGTAAAATGGAAACGAAAGATACTTTATCTTCGTGTTTCGTAATCATGAACAAGACATGCAACAAATGCTAAAACAAGCAAAGATCTTGAAAGGTAGTTGCCTAAACGGTCTTAGTGCACTTAAATCACATTTCACACAGATACTTGAACCAGGCATCACTAAAAGTGAATTTGAACGTGCATTTAGTCATATTTTTGGTGAAAATGTTGACACATTCACAAGAACGTTCTCTCAGAACATGGATACACTGAACAACAACTTAACCAAAGAAACTAGTTCTTGAGTCCAACTGCCAGAATGCCTTTAGAGTGCTCAAGACACAATTTGAGAAAATTTTCAGCTCCGTGCTAATAAAGCCTTCAAGTTTAGATGGTATGTATGCAAGAAAGGACTTCCACGCATGTACTAGCATGGAACCTCAACTCTTCAAAGACATAATACTCAAAAAACTTTCGATTCATTGGAAGATTATAACGCTCAAACAAGTCATCATGCACCAAACGATTTAGAAAGTTGGATGACAAAAATGTTTACAGATTCAAAATGCACAGTTCAAGAAGTTAAAGCATTGGATGCTATTTCAGAAGACAAAGCAAAAAAGAGTTGCATGGTATCTTTTTCGAAAACTGACTCCATTCACACCCCTCAAGTAATCGTTCACACGACAACTTAAAAGGAACTCGAATCGTGTCTAATTAAAACGTGCATATGCAACACTCTTTGGTCAAGATGGTTGAAACTTTTATTATAGGCCACAATGTCCTAAACATGACAATTAGAAAAGCAAACTTACAAAGAAGAATTTTCAAGGATTGATCCCACAGCTTCTTTTAAAGTTCTCTAACACAAGTTTTCAGATGTTCATCAAGTCATAGGATTTTATTTGGATGATGAATATGTTGACATGACATGCAACAAATTCCTACAATACACTCGACTCGAAATTCCAGAATTCCGTGACACACTGATCCAGCACATGGAATCTGTTAAGAAGTCGATTGATGAAAGAGCACAGCATAAACGAGAGTATGAACAGCTGGGTGAATGAAAAGACAGATTCAGACAACAGAGATAAAGGTTGATACGGAAAAGCATGGATCCTAGTTTGGTTACCCACTGAAAAGCATTGGGACAGAATCCAAAAAGCAGATACAACAGCATATCAGGAATGATGCACATGCTGAAGATGCAATATCAGACCCATATATATGAAAGACCAATTGTTGAGGTACAACAACAAAACACGGACATCATATCTTTGCACGGGACAACAACATACTGAGCAACCTGAATTCAATAAAGAAGAAAGGTTGACCAGAATGTTTGAACAATGTCTGACACATGTCTTTTGCCCTGCTAAATCAACTGATACTCACACAACTAACTATCAAATCATCCTCGAATCTGAATAGTTCGTCTCAAAAAGAACCGTTGCCTCCAAGTTCAAAAAGATTTTTTAAGAATGGTAAGCACATTGATTAATCTTGGAACTTAAATACTCAAAATCAAGCTTTAAAAAGAAGGCAACATGGTCAATTTTTGAAAGTAACAAAAATGAAGGCAAGGTTAAACATGACATAATGTAAATTGAAACAATAACATCCGAATTGGAACATAAAGTGGCTAATACTTGAGGAAAATGAACTTTGAAAAGGCATTACAAAGAAAAGTTTGATTCTATCAAGACAATAAGAGCTAAGAACATAGAAACACACAACTTCTTGATTGCAATAATGATAAATTCAAAGCTCAACTTCAAGGAAAATGGGTTATGCCAATTGCAGCATTAAAAAAACAGTTAAAGGAAATTAACAAGGAAATAGTGTAGAATATCTAAGTTTTGCAAAATCGTCAATCTTAGGAAACCGGCTTCAACAACCACGTAGAAACCGAATCAGTTTTGTTAGAAAACACCGACTTAGCTTTTAAGTCTGAACGACCTAGTTTTTCAAAGCAACGCTTTGCCTCCCAAGGTTGATGTCAATGATTGATTTGTCAAAAACCAGTCACTACACGATTATTTGCCTATGGAAAGAGAATCGCCATTTGCAAAAACCTCACAAGATGATGCACTGGCTCATCTAGGTAAAAAAATAAAAAAAAAAATAAAGCTCAAAATGACATGGTTCATAATTACTACCTAGAGGAAGCTAAGAAAAAGACCAAAGAAAGCTTAGGAATTCAGAACCCTAGTTGATCCTTCTGCGGGATCACAAGCACAGCCAAATAGTAAGCCAAACCAAAACTAGATCAATTAAACCAAAAGTCTAGGAATTGGCCTTGCATCTAAGAGTTCGCCACGACAAAAGACTGTGCCCATAGCAGAACACTCTAGGAATTCTAGAAGTTTTTATGACTCCAAACATTTTGTTTGCTCAACATGTCAGAAATGTGTCTTTAATGCCAATCATGATTCTTGTGTAACAAAATTCCTGATGAAGACACTCACCAGGTGCTTAGGTCCATCCATAAGACAACAACAGATACAAACCCTAAGCAAACAAGTGTTTTGCAAAGAAAACCAGAACGACAATGCCCAAAAGACACAAGTCCTTCAATCAAAAAGACTTCCGTTGTCCATGAGAAAACAATGACTCCTAGATCTTGTCTTAGGTGGAAACCGACGGGTAAAATTTTCAAGACAGTTGGTCTTAGGTGGGTTCCTACTGGAAAGATATTCACATATAGCACAACCAATGTTGACAGTGAACCCCAAAATGGTTCAAATGACGATATCACGAACCAGTATGAATGCAATCAAACTCTTGATGTCAGTGCAGGTACACTTAACATACATGCAGGTACATCTTTAAATCCTACAAAGGAAGGACTCTCCAATTTGTTGCTGAAAAGACTGATATCTTGAGAAACCAGGGCTTCAATGGAATTCTTTCCATCTGTTGCATAAGCATGACGTCTGTTCACAACAGTTCAGGCCTCGCTCCTCCACGACAAATGACTTCTGATCATAACAGTTCAGAACTCGGAATTCACACCACGAGCAATAACAGTCGTTCAAAAGCTGTTCCAAAAAGTTTGTTCCTCCCACAGACAAGACAGATACATCACGACAAGAGTTGGAATTACTATTCCACCATCACCTAACAATGCTGAGGTCAACATGTACATATTTTTGAAAAAAAATAATACAAAAATATAAAATTTCAAAAAGAAAATACAAAATCAAATAAATCAAAAATGTTTCAAAAAATATCTTCTCAACATGTCTTCTTGGAACGATAACAATTTTACGTTCCTTAGAATGTTGATTAATATCGACACGGGCGTGTATAATAATTCGAACAAGAGTTTCAAAAGTTTTCAAAACATGTCATTTCTAAGTTTTCTTAATGGCTTATTGCCAATATTCAATAATTAAAACCCGGGAGTTCAAATAAAGAAAGTTTAGTTCCCATAAAATAACTTATCCTCTCAACCGAGAAATCATCTTTTCTCGGTCTTGAGACTGTTCTTACAAGAACTTCAAAGTTTTTAAGCTCCCAAGAAAAAGATAGTGTACGCATAAGTTGCGCTTAACCCTTAGAGTTGGAAGAGAAAGTCTTCTAACATGATGTTTTTCAAATTTGAACACAATTTTTCAAGAATTTCTCAACTGAAAAACCGATTCATATATCTTTCAAATTGGTGTTCATCACTCCATCTTTCAAGGGGGAGTTTTTCACCGAAAACAACATTTAATATTTGGATAACAATCATATCACGACCATTCTTATGTATTCGAAAAAACCATTTCCTAAAAAAGTCCCTTACTAACAACAAGATAATGATGACAATTCAAAAATTTAGAATGATCGTTATAAGATGAACTAAGTGTTCAAACCTCAATTTTATATAGATTTTCTTACAAACTGGTACCATAGTTTTTGGTACAAACATATGTAAATGTGAGGGGACAAGATGACACGTTCCAAAATACTTAATGTCTAAGCTTCAATTGTTTTTCCCCAGCCCTTGTTCCATGACAAATTTAATCACACCGTATTTCAAATCAAAGTGTACTTAGAATTTACAATAAGGGGAGAAAGGTAATTAAAATGTGATCTAGAAAGACTCAAAGTGCTATTCGAAAAGGTTTTTATGGTTACGATCGTCATACCCTACACCTCTTATTTCACGACGATTCGGAAAGTCATTAGGTGGTAAGGTTAGGAATTTGTCCTATGATCCAAACCAGAACCGGAGGATCTATACCCAAGGACACTCCATAATTAGAAATAGCATCCTTAGGTCATGATTGAATGAATGTGTATAAAGGGAAGAATGCCGACTAAGATTGAGCGAACACATGGAACATGCACAACAAGGTTTATAATATGACGTCTTGGTAAGCCATTGAAGGGTTGAAGAATTAAAAAAGAAATGTATTGGATAAAGGGTCCTAAAGAAAAGAAGCCTCCACACAACTTAGGCAGAAAACCGGGGTCGATACATATGCGTCAGAAACACAAGGTTGATTGCTGACATTGAGACGAATCATGGCCCAGTGATGCAATCACAGTACCTTTCCCAGCCATTCTGGGTTTACTCTCAAAAGAAACTGTCTCATTTGTCGTCACGGAGATACACACGACTTCTATTGACTTTCTTACTCCGAGTTAGTTGATATTGAATAGGTGGCAGTCTGCTCCAACCTCTGATTACTAAAACCAAAACGCACTAATCGAGTCTAGAGCCAAGAGATCATCAAATAAATCTCAAGGACACATTACATTATAAACACACTTGTTTGAACATCATTAAATCACAAGCTGTTAACAAGGAGTCCTACGCATAATCCGCCTTGTGATTCTGCCAGAACATTCCAGAGTGGATACTGCTTTAGTATTCACAATGACGAAATGAAAATCCATCAGTGTCATCATCAAAAACAGCACTGTGGTAGTACATACGCGATTCTATATGAATCGAACTTGTGACAACTAGAAAGATACGAGTGAGCGATTCAATGTGAATCAAACTTGTTTCCCAGAAATGAATTGAAACGACTCAATCAAGAAAAGATAGTAAACTATCTGATTCACTCTTGACCGTTGTCTGCTTTGAGACGAATCCCGGTAATGAAACAAGCAAGCAATGGTAAATCTAAGTAACATATTGTTAGAAGATCCCTACACTTTGAACTGGAAACATCTAATCAAGGAGATTCATTGAATCTACCTGATCTCAGTACAAATATTTATACTTAAAACGGTCCTATGGAACCGGAGGTTTATCTAACCAAATCCGAACGAATGACAAAGCCATATTCGCCACAAAAACGCTTTATTGCTAACTGTTTTTTATTTCAGAGACATAAAGATGGAGATGTTGATAGCTCCTTTCATTCACTAAAGTCGGATCATTACCACAGTGCTCATGCACAAACTACAAAGACATACTATATAGCATCCAAGATTCAAGAATCATGAAAGCTAAGAATTAAAGACAAGACTTTCCGCCAAACCTGATATACAAGATCTTCCTTCGAAAAGAGGTATCAAGTCTATCAAGGAGATTGTTAGCAAGCTTCAAGATGAAATGCACAGTAAGAGCGAGTTGGGCAAACACAAGATCGCAAAGTGGCAAAGACATCAAGACAAAAGGATAAAGATTTAAAATCCCGACAAATAGACAAATCCAACAGACAATTGACAAAGGTTCAAGACAAAGATCACAAAGCGCATGAAGGAATAAGCCTACAACTAGATAGAGACAAAGATCACAAGAGCGTAACGACAAAAAGCAATCTCATTGATCTCATGAAGAGTGTCACAAATGAACTCACTTCGAGGGAGAGTGTTTAGACCTCAAAATAATGAGTCGAACAATGGAAGTTCGTTCATAACTATCTTAGGTCTCAGTCATTAAATAATTATACGTTGTAATAGCTACACGGTAAACGCTCTAAATGTAATCTAACCGTCACAGGGTGTAATCGCGAAAGCCCAAGTAATCCGAGCCGTCCCGTAGAAATACCAAGGCATAAAGCCTCATGGTTAGTAAGTAAAATACCCCTCTCCAAGTATGGAGAGGGGGTTGGTTCTTGTTAATTCTCATTTGTAATTTTGCAAGTAATCTTCCAATCTTTTTCTTCTCTCTACCTTTCTCTCTCTAACTTCTCTCTAAACTTCTTCCATATTTTCTCATCTTATTTTCTAGTTTCGGATATGAAGTGTAAGTGATTTTGGGTTGTCGACACTTTTGCTTCCGTTTTCGTCCGAAAACGAGGACAAAGTGTTCAATCCTGGTATTCTCATTTCTCCTCTCTTATCTCATCGGGGCGAAATCACTTCTAATTTTTATAAAAGCCCGATGATTATTTCTGGAGGGGACATCCCTCTCTTGGATGTTCCGTATCTCCATTTCTATCCTCCTTGACCAGCTCAAGTATGGGGGATCGAGTCAGGCTCAAGACTCGGTGAACAAAAACAAGCGCTTCTCGGGAGGCAACCCGTGTCTTTTCTTCTTTCTATTTTCTTGATTAATAAGATAGTGTGTGATTTTATAGCCTAAGTGTGGGGGTGTGTTTCTTTCTATGGTATGTGGTTTTCGTCCGTTTTTTGCATGGATTTCTTAAATATAAAAGAACCCGTAGCTTGTTTTCAATCCTCCAATCATCCGGTCTTCGATCTTTTACTTATTATGGAATCCTCAATCCTGATCATGTATATATATATATATATATATATATATATATATATATATATAATATATAGTAAATTATATATAGAATATATTGTTACCTTTTTCACACACTTGATTTTTTTTGCATTTGCCGTTTTCATTCCTAAGTGTGGGGGGGTAACACACACATTTTTAAACATTACGGCCAATGTTCCATTCTAATGTGGGGGATTTCTATCAAAATGTGATCATACCTGTGCCTATATGTGTTCTCACGCAACCCCGTTTTGACCAAAATTTTTAAAATTTTTTTATTGTTTTATTATGATATATATATATATATATATATATATAATATATATATATATATATATATAGATAATAACTAAAAACTGAGAAAAAAAATATGGAAAATATGAAAAGTATAGAATAAGTAGCCCTTAGGACTAGGTAGCGTTTGACTTGACTGATCTTTAAACTCTAGCTTTCTCCTTAGCTTTTTAGACTAAGCGTTTGCTCAACTTTAAAATTTTGAAAAGAACGAAAAATAATAGAGTTAAATATAAGTTAGATGCTAAGCGTGGATTAGTTGGATATCTTTAGAGCTCATAGAGGTTAATTGTGGCTTTTTACTCCCACCAGCTTACTAAACGCTATATAATTGTTAAATAAAATAAAGTTGCTTTAGGTTTTTGCGATTCTTAGTTTAAATCACTTTGTAGAGATTCCTTTTGGTGAAAGTAAGGTACACATCGAAGTTTTGTCAGTATTGTGGGGAAATAGACTCCTGGACCATTGTCAACTCGCATACCGATGTGGCAGTTGTTGAAAGACCACAGGACTTGAAATTTGGCTATAATAATAATAATTATGTAATAAACCGAAGCCGAAATAAGACTTCTGGATCATGGTCGGCTCACATACCGATGTGACAGTCGTTTAAAGGGTGGAGGAAAGAATAATAATAAAAACTGTGGGCTAATAAAAGTTTGTTGCATCTTGCCGGCTCACAACCGATGTTGCAGCCTTCAAAATAAAGCACATAGTAATAATCCAAGACTGATAAAAGTTTGCTGCATCTTGTCGGCTCACAACCGATGTTACAGCCTTCTAAAAGGTCGAGGAAATAAACGAGGTCAAAATATGTTTGCTGCATCTTGCCGGCTCACAACCGATGTTGCAGCCTTCTAAAGGACAGAGGTTTAATAATGTTGCAATAATAATAAGTATAAAGCCAAATTTCGACTCCGGGGTTATCTAAATAAAGCCTCCATCTCTGGACTCGTAGTTGAGTTGTTGCGGATGAAATAAAAAGGATAACCCCTAAATCATGCGAAATTAGAACCTTAATGTGGACCTAATTCTCACCATATCGTCTCTTTAGGAAAAGATTTCAAACTAATTGTGGTCTAAACCGGGTTTACTTTATATTAATAAGGGCATAATTTATTTGTCATCAATAATAATAATAATAAAATCTTTAGAGGAATTTAGGAATAATGGGAGCGAAAAGTTAAGTTTATACTTACACAATTAGCATTTATGAGTAGTGTTAGCATCTAATCTTATATTTAAATGTGATTTCGTTTTAAGCTTAGTTTGAGATTGTGAAAATCAAGGATGACGAACTCCCGTTCTTAAAGCCTTTTAAATAATTTTATTTAATTGTTATCTTAGTTTTTAACTATTAATGAATAAGTGGTTAAAACGGGGGCGCTTTCGAAATAAATGATTTTTGAACCTTCTTAATGGACCTTTTCTGTTCTTGTTTGATTGTGAGGGGTCATAGGTTAAAAGGGGATTTAATTATTTATTTCCGGGCGTGTTTTATTTACATTGCGTGTGGGACCAACAATGACTTAGTGTGGGGGAATTTTGATGTGTGTTAAAACACACATCATTTGTACCCCGGAAAATGCTAATAAACGGACTAAAACACTAAAATATGGATAAATATGTTGCAAATATGTTTGTATTGTGTTTTTATGTCTTACAGGTACAAAGGATTGAAAACAAAGCAAAAACGGTAATTTTCGGGTGACTTTCGACGACGTTTTTACATTTATTGAGGCTCAAACGAAGTCGTTAATATTCCTCGATCTCACCATTGGAAAGAGCACGAAATTACGAGTCAAACGGTACCGGCCTTTCATATTTGAACCTTTTTATTTTGAACCTTTTTCGTCCCTGATTGGACCTTTTATATTAAATGAACCTGTCTGGCAAATAAAAGGGTTATATATTAATTTTGGTATAATATAATTGAAACGCTGCCTAGCGCAGTTGGTTTCGTTGGGAGAGTTAAATCTCAAACCCTTTGGTCCCGAGTTCGAAACGCGGGAGGGTTATTATCCCATCTACGCCACGTCAGCTGACAAGTGGCGGACCCGACCCGTCCAGTGACCCGACCCGTTCTAGACCCAACCCATGACCCGATTTAGACCCGGCCCATGACCCGATCCAGACCCGACCATGACCCACCGGTTGACTGGCGGTCAACCACCGTTGACCGGTGGTTGACTGGTGGTCCGTCGGTGGTTGACCGGTGGTCCGTCGGTGGTTGACCGGTGGTCCGGCGGTGGTTGACCGGTGGTCCGCCACGGTTGACCGTCGTTGACCACCGTTGACCGCCACGGTTGACCGTCGTTGACCACCGTTGACCGGTGGTCCGGTGGTGGCTCCGGTGACGGCTGGCAAGCCACGTGGCACCACTCAGGTGGTGACACGTGGCCTTCTAATGATTAGGTGGCAGGTACGAGGTACTGTTCATCCGAGGTGGCAGTACGAGGTGGCAGAGAATGTCAGGTGGCAGTACGAGGTGGCGACGGATGGCCAATCAGAGCATGACACGTGTCATTCTGCGTGTGTCAGTCCGAGGTAGGCGTGTGTCAGTCCGAGGTAATCATGTGGCAATAATGAGGCGGTTGGTGGATGGCAAAAAGACCAAAATACCCTCAGATCTTGTAATATGGTTGGTGGATGACTTGAAATGACGAAAATACCCCCACCTACTTTGGGCTATAAATTCACACGCACAACAGCTTGGTTTCGTGTGTTAGTTTTTTAGTTTATTTTTCATAGTAGTGTAGGTTAGTTTTAGGAGTAGTGTAGTATAATTTTTAGCTTATTGTAAAAGCTTTTATAGCTTATTTAGCTTATTGTAATCAAGATTTTGAGCTTATTAATGAAGATGTTTAAGGTTGGTTTTTATTAAATGCTTATTATTTCTTAATGCTTATTTTCTTTTTATGCTTATTCTTCTACTCTCTCTCTTCTTTTGCTTATTTCCAAATAAGCTCATGCTTATAGCTTATTTTTGGATCCCATCTCTTAAGCTTATATTCTAATAAGCTACTTCCATAGCTTATTTAGACTAGCTTGTTTTATATTGTTTTCGATTTAGAGCTTTTCGAGTGAGCTTATTTTAGCTTATTGTAGATTGCTTATTTTTATTCAAACTTATTTTTTTGTATAAATCTAATCCTTAATCATACCCGATCCGAGTTCACTTGATTGAACACCTTAGTTTCGGGTGGATTAGATCTAAAAATAGTAGATCTATTATTTTTAGCTTATTTTCTAGCATAAAGTTTGTTGCTTTTTAATTCTAGCTTATTTTTCTTAGATCTAAATCTTTAAATATACTCGATCCAAGTTTACTTGATTGAACACCTTAGTTTCGGGTCGATTTAGATCTAAAGTTTTCACTTTTTTATTAGCTTATTGTCTTTAGAATAAATTCTAGCTTATTTTTTCTTAGTAGCTTAATATTATCTTATTCATCTTAATCCTTTTTTGTTTTAATCTATCCAACTCTAAGGCCGGAGCTTAAGGGTCTTATAAGGTTGATAAATAGATAAAGTTTTGATCTTTATGGTTTTTATGGAAGTAATTAGTAGATAAAGTTGACACCTTTATTTTCTAATTAGTGAAGTAGAAGCTTTTTAAGTGATAAGCTTATTTGTTTATTAAGTTTGTAAGATCGGGTGGTTTTATATCATTGGGGTTCTTCATTTCGGTTCTAATTTCTAATCTCTTTTCAATACTTAGAATAGTTTTATTTTATCGTTCCATAATATATTTGAGTATTTGATTTTTGCCATGCTTAGTGTAGATTTATTTTTGTTGTTAAATGCTATGTTTTTTAAATTGAATTTCGTTATGAGTAGTGAGTAAATAACTTGTGTTTGCTAAGTGATTAGTGATTTGGAATTTAAGTGCGGTTTTAAAAAGGTTTAAAAAAATATAGTTATTAGAATTTTCCAATTTACATATCGTCATTTACTTTTAATGCAAGCATATTTGTCATTTATATCTTTTAGATCAATTTTAGTTTAATCTTTTAGTTTTTAATCTTTGAATTAATATTAGTTTAATTTTTAGTATAAAAATAGTTTAAAACCAAAAACTTGAATGACAATCAAGCTCGATTTACAACTTGAACGTAGATTTCCATTCATCTCTCGCCAAGGAAAACGTTACCCGTGTTGATTACTTATTATTCTTTCTTGAGAATAATTTATATGATACTTTGCTTACGTATACGTATATGTATTTTCTATAAATATATATTATATATTTGAGGGTTTATTTGATAGACGTGTGAAAACAATCAACATCACCCAATTAAATTAAGCCAAACCACATAAGCTCAAGAATAAGCTCGTGGTGTCGGGCTTTGGATGTGGGACGCGGCTAAAAGCCCAAGCAAACCATATTCGGGCTTATTTATTAAGCCGAATAAGTTCGCCATTTGTCCTTTCAAAATAAGCTAGAGAATAAGCTAATATATATAAGCCGAAACAAAATAAGCTAAACAAACACTTCTACTTTCTTTTCCAGTTGGGCCGAACGAAACATAAGCCCATTAAGCTCAATAAAATCAAAATAAGCTTTCCCATAAGCTTATTATATAATCCACAAAGAAGCTATAAAGTTTCATTTTTTATTATATAAAAAATAACCCCGATACCAAAACTATACTTTCCTTATATTTCTTTCATTATTTTCGAACCATATGCATAACCTTTTAAGGTTTATGTAGTTTAAAATCTTTGTTTTTACAAAATAAGTTGTACAACTAGTATGTATGCATCAAGATGTTTATGAAAGTACAAGTTTGTACAAAAGATTGAAGGACTTACAAAGTGCTTTGAAGGTTTTTAGACGGATGAACAAGACAAAACACCCCGCAATGTTGTTTTAACAAATACCCGGATGATATAAATAATCAAACTTCAACAAATCTTTAAGAGTTCTTGATCAAAGATGAAAATTTTATGGATTTATATATGTGTGTGTGTGTGTGTGTTTCGTGGGTTTAGGAGAACAAGAGAGCAAAAGAAAAACTCAAATGTTAAGTGTGTGAGATAAGAATGAGAAAATAAGATGTAAGATGGTATATATGCACAATTGGTTCATACACTAAGAGTGTGTATGAGTGTGTATGTGTGTGTGTTTCGTGGAGTAGGACAAAAGGGAGAGGGGATAAAAATGATCTCCCAATCACAATTTAGCAAGGACAATATCTAGTTGGAAATCTTGTCTTATTGTTTGAAATTCAAATTTGGCATCCAAGGTTCATAAGGGAGGTTTGTTTGGACGTGAGCAAGGGGAAGGGGGACCAAAATGGTTTCCAACATTCTAGTAAAACAAAAACAATAACTAGTGCTTCATGTTTGATTTAATTTCCAAGACTTCATGCATGGGGGGATGGGAATTAGAATGTATACTTGTCCTATTTTTCACACTAAAATGCTTAAATTATGCTCAAATTTAATTTTTTTCAAGCATACTTTTGTGAAATTACTTGATACATAACCCGCACACAATAACCCTTGTTAGATATTGTGAGGATTTAACCTTATCCGTTTCCAAATGTTTACCCAAATTCCACAAAATATGAGTGTGCCGGTGATGTAGTAGACTTTAGAACTTGGCTTGGTATATCTATTCGAGACAGCAGTGATAAGTACTATGGATTTAGATGGAGTAACTTGTTTAAATTGGTAAATTTTAGGATAACACCCAAAACGCCTTTACATGTTCCTTATTAACTAACTACACTGGTTAGTTAACTCCCGTATAAACCCTTTGTTTACTCTTATTTTAAGAGTAAGATACCCCTAGAACAACCCGTAGAGCCAATCCTTTAGGAACTACACCAATTATTTGTTTTGTTACACCCTTACACCTTAGCCTACCCTGTTAGATTAAGTTCATTTTACAGTTGCTAGTTGCTTAATGTGTAAAGTTTGTATTTCGCGAGTCTTGTGTCAATTTTGGTACGGCTAGAAGAATTTACATATCGCAAATGGGAATGTATATTATAGTCAAAACTCATGTATTTTAACTACCATCGCAATTAATGGTATGTCCGAAGAATGAAGGAATTATCGAAGAAATTATCCGGAATTATTATGATCGTAAAGATGGTGAAATTACACCGAGTTTCGTAGTATAGTGTTAGCAAAAAAAATTGAAAAAATTAGAAAATTCGCAACAAAAAAGAGAAGAAAAGTTTAAAGATAATCGTTTCGCAACTACCGAAGAAATTACATAAAGGATCGATTATTCGTTGATACAAATCGATGATGTAGAGTATTGTATAAAGTGGAAGATATCGCCACTTGTCTTGTAAAGTATGTAGAGTATGGGATGATTGGGAAGTTGACCGTTACGGGAATGCCAACTTAGGTTGTTTTTTTGATCTATGATCAAGACGTTTGTAAATAGTCATGCATTTATCATGGTAACGGTCGGGAAAAAGTGTCTAGCAACTTGTATTTTAGACTTAATCTATTTGTTTCGTAATTTTTATTTAACAACAATTTATTTCCTTTTCCTAATCATTAACCATGGGTTTTACGGAATGTGGATGTGATCGGAGGGTGCTCATGTCTATTCCGTCGTTTTACGGTCATGTATGCATGTTTCAGCTGCTGGTTGGTTTAATACTATTGGTGAAATTAGAAGATCCATATCTATATCAGTCTTCATCCTAAAACGTTGGCTAAATTGAATGAGGATGTGAGCGAAAAACTGATACACTACCTTCATCTTCTACACCATCATCATCTTCACCCAAATCCAAGCTCTCTACTACAAACTGACTCTTATCATTATTCAAATCCAATCCTGGACGTTTCAGACTTTACAAGAGTTTCTTTCAAGAGTTACAAGGACGTTATGGTTACTTGTTTGAACATCTTTCGGCCAAGTTCATGCCAAGAAGAAAGTTTAATGAACTTGCTAAAAATCTTGAAGACATCATGATGGAGGCTTTGCCCATGCTGGTAGATGATCGTATCAAGGTCCTTCTCAAGAAACAAGTTCCATTATATGTAGCAGAGGGGTTTATATTGGAAAGAGAAAAGAGTCAAGCAGATGTGACCAAAATGATTGCTGAGGCTATTCAACAGGAACGCGCGAATCTTCGTTCAGAGTGATGACATCAAGTAACGTCTATTTTATAGCATCATTTATCCCATGTATTTAACCCATTTTATATAATTATTGCAAAGAATTATTACTTAATCGTTTATATTTGAGAATTGCGGTAATTATGGAGTAATTGGTGAATATTAGCAAAAGGCGCGCATTTTGGAGCTTAAATGAAGATATTTTGAAGATTTACTATTATGATAACCAATACGTCGTATCCATCAAGGAAGATACGGCGTATCCGTGCCTGCACTCACCAAAGACCACAAAGGAAAGAAGTTAATATGCCGCATCCAAAAGAAGTCAATACGCCGTATTGAAGATATAGTATGTAAATATTATGAAAGATATCAAACGTGGTCCCTACTCCAAGAAACCCCTAATACGTTGTATCCAATTCCTTGGATATGCCGTATTAAACCGACTTCCAGACCCTATAAATACAAAAATCAAAAATGAGTTTTAAGTGTGCTAAATCATATTCTCGATACCTAAACCATAAAAGTCGATTTTCAGAGGAGAAAAAGAGGAGAAGAGGTCTTGCAACGCATTCCAATCCATAGAATACAACGTGTATTTCCATATACTTTTGTAATCGTTCAGTTTTTGGTATCATTCGTTAACTCGGTTAGTTTATCTTGGTAAAACAATTACTCTTGTATTAATTATGATGTTTGAAGGCTAATACCCTTCGGGTATTAGCCATTATTATGAAGATCTGAATGTTTGGTATTATTTATCTCGATTTCTTGATTTATCGTTGAATGCTTGTTTATGTTTATCAATTTATACTTGTTTACGTGCTTTTGTATGCGACCTATCAATCAACTGGATCTAGTGATACAGACCAAGTAATCTAGAGTCTGGGATAGCTCTCCATATAGTGGTTTATACATCTAGAATCATAGGATCACAAATATTGTCCTGCTAAATCTGTGTCTAGGATACGCTTCGGGCTTAACTAGTTAATTGAATATTGTTAATGGTTTATTGAACGTGTTTACTAGAAGGTAAACCTAGATAATTCAACAAATAACGTACTGATTCCATTGGATAGTTAGACAAGTAGACTACTAGAGTATAAATCGTCGTTAAGCAGTAAGTGGGTAAAGTCTCTATGAGCTAGGGTTTAACAAGATTACAATTGCTTTAATCCCTAAGATAGATTATAATCAGTAAATAAGGATGCTTTATGCGTATACTTTAATTGTGATAGAATTAATGTGTCTAGGTCTTAGGAAGAAGTCATGCCTAAGTCTTAAGAATGATATGCCATCTCGAGAGAAGAAATCATTGCACTTAATAAATAAACCAACGTTCTAATCAGATTATTAATGGTTAATACTATTTTCTATCATAAGGCTCGACCACTCTTTTATCTTCTGTTAATTTGCTTGCATGGGTTAAAGTGTCTTGAATTGATTGTAGTCACCAAACAAACCTGTGCCAGTCTCTCAGGTTGAAACCCCCCTTTTGACTTAGATTAGAATTAACATAGATTAGATAACCAAAATATAAATAAATTGAGAAATTTAACCTCGCTTCAAGTGTTCGACACCCTACTTACCACGAATCTACCACTGATCGGGTACACTGCCCGTTAAAGTGTTGTTTTTGGTTAAGTCGGCAAAATATAAATTTAAAACTTGAACTATCATAAATAAACACCACACAACGACACATCAGTCCACCCACCTTTATTGCTAACTGTTTTATTTCAGGAATATATAAAGATGGACGTGGAGGTACCTGGTTCCAGCAGACTCAAAGATTCATAGCCACATGCTCATACTCGACCGACATTTTTAAAGACATCATGAAAGCTCAAGTACATGTTTCAAGACTTCCGCTACTCTGATACCGTACATCCTTCTTGAAGCGAAGAAGTGTTAAAGTTAAAGAACTTCAAGAAATATGAACCATTAAAGCTTTTAAGTTATCAAATCAAAAAAAGGTATGAGCATGTCGATCCAAAGTCACGAGTTTACAAGATGGCAAGATTACATGACGATGTAAAGGGATTATGCTTGGTTGATGATCTCAAGTAGTTCTAAATCACATTCATGTCAAGTCAAAGATACAAGTCAAAGTCTAAAGTCAAAGATCACTACATCAATTCACAAGTTAAAGATTGGAGTTAAAGACTACGAGCTCAAGACTAAAGTCAAAGCATAGTATTCTAGGTTTAAGTTTTTATAAATTAGAGTGACCTCCCTTAGGGGGAGATTGTTAGGAATACGAAAAGTATCGGTCACTTCCAATATAGCTAGTTGTAGCTCGTAGAGTAATCATATTTAAAGTTAGTAAGCTAACCGGGCCAAAGGCTCATGGAAAACCCATGACTAAGCCCATGGCCGGCCATAGCTAGGAGTATTTATACCCTCTCCACACATGAAGAGGGTGTTGGTTGTTCATTTTCTCATTTGGTAATCTAATAGTTCTTTCTTTGTTTCTCTCTCTAAGTGTTCATCCAACTACCTCTTTCTCTCTCTAAAAACCCTAAACGAATCCATCTTCTATATGTGTTAAGATATCCTACAGGCTGTATGGGTTTACTTAGTAAAAACTAAGGATGAGGTCTTTGATGTGTTTGTATCTTACTTAAAATTGATTCATAATCATTTTAAAGTAACAGTTAAAACTGTTAGGTCTGATAATGGAACAAAATTTGTTAATAAAAGGATGTTTGATATGTTTTCTGATCTTGGTATATTCCATCAGACCTTTTGTTCTCATACTCCTCAGTAAAATAGGATTGCTGAAAGGAAACATAAACACCTACTTAATGTAGCAAGGAGTCTTATGTTTCAGGGAGGAATTCCTCTAAGGTTTTGGTCTGATTGTGTTCTAACTGCAATTTATCTTATAAATAGGTTGCCTTCATCTGTCTTAAATGAAAAATCTCCTTTTGAGTTGGTTTATAAACAAAAACCTAATCTTTCTCACTTGAGGTCATTTGGGTGTCTTTGTTTTTCCATTATTTTAAACAATCATGATATAATGTCTTTTAGGTCTGAAAAATGTGTTCTTATTGGTTACTCAATTAATTAAAAGGCTTATAAGTTGTTAAGTCTTGATTCAAGAAATGTGTTTTATTCTAGAGATGTAAAATTTTATGAAAATATTTTTCCTTTTAAATAAAAAACTTGTGATTCAATAGATGTGGAAACCACAAGTGATGTTGATCACTTGCAATTCTTTGACAGTCTGTTTCCTCAAAGTCCCAATGATGATGGGTGAGATTCATCAGTTGAGGAAGGTAGTTTGCCACACTCTGATGGTCATTCTACTCAAAGTAAGACTCAGAGTGATGGGATTACTGCAAACCAAATTGATGACCAAAACTGGTATGAGGGCAATTCTCAAAATTCTATTCCTAATACAAGTCAGTCTAGTCCAACTCAAAACAATGATGAAGTGCAGACACCTATATTAAGAAGGTCTGAAAGACAGACTAAAGTTCCTGTTAGATTAAATGATAATGTGCTTAATTCAAATGTTAATTATGGTATTGAGAAGTATGTGAATTATTCTAATCTTAATACTGCTAATTTGTGCTTTGCTACAAGCTTGAATAAATCTGTTGAACCTACTTGTTTATCTGAAGCTATGTCTAATCCAAATTGGGTTAAAGCTATGAATAATGAAAGTGAAGCTCTTAATAGAAATAATACTTGGACTATTTGTGATTTACCTGCTGGTAGAAAACCTATAGGAAGTAAATGGATATGGAAAATCAAATATAAGGCTTCGGGTGACATTGAAAGGTATAAATCAAGGGTTGTAGCTAAAGTTTTTGGTCAAAAGGAAGGGTTTGATTATGATGAGACTTTCAGTCATATACTTAAGATGGTTATTGTTAGGTGTATTATTGCTCTTGATGTGGTAAATAATTAGCCTTTATACCAATTAGATGTTAATAATGCATTCTTATATGGTGATCTTTATGAGGATGTTTATATGACTCTTCTTGATGGGTATAATGATGAGAACAAATCTAAAGTTTGTAAGTTGAATAAGTCTTTGTATGGTTTAAAGCAAGCCCCAAGACAGTGGAATGCTAAACTTACCACTGCCTTGGCTGAGCATGGCTTTGAGCAGTCTAAGTTTGACTATTCTTTATATACTAAGCATAATGGTGACAAATTTATTTCTTTGCTTGTATATGTAGATGATATTGTTATAACTAGAAATGATGATGGTGGTATTAAAGAGTTTAAAGTATTTCTAAGCACTAAGTTTATAATTAAAGACTTAGGTATTTGAAGTATTTCTTGTGTTGGGAATTCTGAGTTACTACTATTGGTACTAATTTACTACTACTGATTCAGAGTTGATGCTGCTGATGAAGATTCGTGAAAACAGTCTAAGTCATTAGTACTGTTAGTTATATTAGTTAGTATTGCCAGTACATTATTAGTATTGCTAGTATAGTTAATACTGTTAGTTAATAGTTAGTGCTGCTAGTCTTGTATAGTTAGTACTGCTATTATGATATGCATGAGTTAAATTAGGAATAGATATGCATTATCATTATACGCATTTTGTAAGCCCATTAGGGTTTCTTTGGTGTATAAAAGGAACCCTAAGGCATAGATCACATATATCAGTCTTTCATAGTTTTTCATAGCTTCAAGGTTGTAAACCCTAACACTGTTAAAGAGTGTTCGTATTAATATATTAGAGCTTATTGTTTTTGGTTGTATTTTTGTGTCTCAAACATACTTTTTCTTTATTCTTCTTAGTGGTATAAACTATATTCTGTATAGTTTATATCATACACTCAAAGTTTCAGTCTTAGTACTTTTGTATTTATCCAAGGATACTAAACCTTATCTCAAGCTAAGGAGTTCAAGATCTGTTCATTGGGGATCAATAAGTGGTATCAGAGCTTGTTGTGAAGCTTTGAATAAAAAGAAACAAACAACACATACTAGATCTAATTCTCAGTGACAAGATGGAGGCAGGAACTACTTCTATAACTCTGACTGCAAGACTCCCTATCCTTAACCCAGGAGAATATGATCTTTGGTTAATGAGGATAGAACAATACTTTCTCATGACTGATTAGTCCCTTTGGGAAGTAATTCTGAATGGTAACAAAGTGTTGAAGAGAACTGTTGGAGAAGTTGAGCAGGAATATGAACCCACTTCTGCAAAAGAAAAGCAGGACAGAAGGAATGAGATGAAAGCTAGAGGAACTCTGTTGATGGCACTCCCAAATAAGGATCAACTGAAGTTCCATTCTTATAAAGATGCAAAATTGCTCATGGAAGCCATAGAGAAGAGGTATGGAGGAAACAAGGAATCCAAGAAAGTTCAGAGAACTCTACTCAAGCAACAATATGAGAACAAGTTCAGAAACAATGGATCAAACTTTTGATAGGTTGCAAAAACTTATTAGTCAGTTGGAGATTCAAGGCGAAATTATTTCACAAGAGGACATGAACTTAAAACTGTTGAGAAGTCTTCCATCTGAATGGAAGACTCATGCTTTGATCTGGAGGAACAAAGAGGAAATAGAAACCATCAGTTTGGATGAATTGTACAACAACTTGAAGATATATGAACCTGAACTTACAGGATCATCAAGTACAAGCCAAAATCCACAAAATGTAGCTTTTGTGTCCTCCAACAGCAACAGCAACAGAATCACAAATGAAGCAGATAACACTGCTTATGGAGTTAGTTCTGCTCATACTCAAAGTAATCCTACATCTGGAGATAATCTTAGTAATGTTGTGATCTGTGCTTTCCTGGCTAGTCAGCCCAATTCTCCTCAACTTTTACAAGAGGATCTAGAACAAATTGATCCTGGTGACCTAAAAGAAATGAATTTACAATGGGAAATGAAATGATTAATCATGTAAATAATTAGGAAAAAGGCTAATAAGGAACAAAATAATGAATCAGTAACCGCTGAGCTTGAGAGATATAAAGAACGAGTCAAAATTTTTGAACAACTCTTAAAATTGATTTAAAGTAGTGTGAAAAAATGATTTGATTCTCAAGATGATGATATGATTAAAGAGAAGCATACACTAAAAGAACAAGTTTTGACTCACTTGAGCAAAATCTTTTCAAAACAAATCAAAGAAAAGAATCTTTATTGCAAACATTCACTGTTTTCAAAAATGAATCCAAATAAAAAGAAAATAAATATATGGAAAATGAAATTTATTTGGAAAAGAAGATAAAGGATGTTGATAATATTATTTTTAAAGTGGGTCAATCTGTCAAACAGTGCACATGTTAACAAAACCGCAAGTTTTTTATGATAATGCTCACAAACAAGCTCTAGGTTATCAAAATCCGTTTTATCTCAAGAAAGCTCAGCGGATAAAACCAACCTTGTATGATGGTATTGTCATTTCTGATAAACATGTTGTTATGCCTGTGATTGATGATGAAGAGACATTGATTTTGGAAGAAGAAAGTCGATCAAAAATGTCTGAAAAAGAAAAGGATCCAGAGGCTATTAAACAAAACATTTCTCATAAACCTATTGATTATGTAAAATTGAATAGATTATCTGAAGATTTAGGAAAACACTTTGTTTCACAACAAGAATTGACGGCTAAACAAGCTTTCTGGTTTCATATGTCCAATCCTACATTAAATCTTCTGTTGCGATCACTTGCAAAATGGAAGCTCCGAAGAGAACTCATAAAGGTGTAAGATTGGTTGAATGAAAGCCTTAAAAAGCATAAATTCACCTTTGCCAAGTTTGAAAAACAATGTGAAGATAAGGACTACACCTGATGCTCATACAGAAGGTGAATGGGGGTTTGAACATACTAAATCTGTTTTTAACAATGAAATTATTCCATTTCTAAAATCTTTAAAAGACATCTTCAATGTGTTTGATAAAGATCTTCTAAATGAAATAATGGAAGTACAAACAATTTTTGACCAAATAGACTGTTCAACAGCCTATAATTGACAAACAATGTTTGGAAATTGCTAAGAAAGAATTACTTTTGAAATGATCGAATCTTACAGCAAATCATGTCTCAAGATGTTCTTCTTACTATGATGAATTCTATGTCTTCGAATGGTAAATCTATGAATATGGAAAGAAAGAGAAATGAATCTTGTGATAAGTGTTTCAATCTTGATGCTGAGCTTTTTAAAACACAAAATGCGCATAATGATCTTTTGAAAAGTTACTCACAACTTGAAAAACATTGTATTTCTCTTGAATTGTCAATACAACTTAATCAAGAAATTTTTCAAAAAGATGAATCTTATGATAATCAAAATGCTCTTCAAATTCCAGAATATTTTGAAAATAATGATTTGAAAGCTCAGCTACAAGACAAAAACACTACCAAATGTAAGTAGAAGGAAATTATAAAATCAATGAAAGACAAGTCAAAGGAAGATAATGTCAATTATGATTATTGTGAAATAGAGACCAAAAATGTAGAACTGGAAAATAGTGTGGCAAAATTGCTTTCGGAAAACGAGCGTCTTTGTAAAGAAATTAATCATGTGAAACTGATGCGTATTTTATTTTAAAATATATTTTTACCAAGTTTTAAATTTATAAAACTCGATCTACCTAACCACGCACTAATGGGCATTTAGAACCGATTATGGGTAGTGTAGAAGGTAAATTCGAGGTACGTCCCAAAGTTACGTTAAATTAGTTTTAATTTAAAATATCACGTTTTGAAAATGGTTTTTGATTTGATTTGAAATAAATAACAATATAATAAATAACTGAAAATTAAAAGAGTTGGAGATATTAAGAGAGAAAACATGCTAACCTAGTTACTTCATTACTGCTATTATGAAAACGCATTTCCAAGGTATGTTAAAACTATGGTTTTCATAGTGGATATCTAAGGTCGACTAGACTTGAATGTGCATATTTATCTATTCTATACTTCAGCGATTTTCGAATCATTCCGAAATCATCTGGAATGTAAGTTATCCAGGTTGTAGTGATTAATCCGAGAATCTATAAAATCTTCTTAAATTGAAAAAAAAAGAAAAAATATGTGTAGTATAAGGAAAATATGGGGGGGGGGGGGGGGGGGGGGGGGGGGGGGGGGGGGGGGGGGGGGGTGTGGGGGGGGGGGGGTTTTTTATTTTGTTTTTTTTTATTTTTGTTTAATATTTTACTTAAAAAATTTATAATAATATATTAGTTTATTATGAAATATTTGTTTGGGTAAGGTATTTTAAGTTTTTGAAGTGAAATGTGTGGTGACCGGTTAGTTCCTACACTGGTAAGGAGTAATGATCCTCCCTAGTACTATTGATCCTATATTGACAAGAGATAATCTAATTTTGGGGCAAGCTATCCAAACCACATACTACCAAAACCCAGGTTACTCGATAGTCAAGGAATATTTTGAAACCATAATCTAACAGAAACAATCATAACAATAAGTAATTACATAACTAGGCCAGCACTATAAGTGCTTAGCCGCTCATGGTAACAAACACAGCAAGAAATAGAAGAAATCAATATTGAAAACTCATAATTCTACAGTATTCATATTTTAAACTATTAAATACAAAAAGTAAGTTAAAGTATGATCTCACCCCTTGGACTCTATGGTGGAATCTTCGAAGTTAGAGCCTTTGTCGCCTCTCCAATTGGCTGTGGAGGAAGTGATATCAGAATAGCTTGAATGAGGCCTCTATTTATAGGTATCGAACCTGTTACGGCGCAACCAATAAAGGTGTTACGCCGTAACCATCATACATGACATTCGCATAATTAAAGTGTGTTACGGCGTAACCAATATGGTGGTTTGCGCCGTACCTCAACTAATGTCCATATGTACGTGATCTTCATTCCCATATTTGTAGATTCTCTTGGTTACGGCGTAACTGGATAAGGTGTTATGCCGTAACTATAACTTTGTCAAGATTTCCTTCCAAATATATGGTTACAGCATAACTAATTTATACGGTGTTATGCCGTAATGTCTTCCTTGATCTTTGTACTTGCTTAATTAAGTTACGTTGTAACCATTTTTGGTGTTACGGCCATAGACAACTACAGAATTTACACTTTTAGTCCTTTTTCCCTTGTTTCTTATCACTTTCCTGCATTTCACCTGAAAACTACAAAATGATAGAAAATAGTCTCATTTTCGAGCATTAGTGAAACTTTTGCAGATAATATAGGGGGTAATTTGACACTAAAATGTATTAAATATTTGATGTTATCATATATCACCCACTTTTACTTCTGCATCCCTCAAGAGGAACCTGTTAAACATTTCATAAAAAATTTCCGAAAATATAACTCAATAAAATGAATTTATAAAACTCTTATGCTAGAAAACATCAAAGCCGAACACCTCATGAAAAGGGGATAAAAAGTCACTCAGCTCTCCACTAGTCTAAGTGTTTCATTTTCAGGGTGATCGCTCAATTGCACAGTCATAGCATGTATTCTATCATAAGCTTGAAAAGTACACAAATCTACACCAGTTAGAATTAGGTTAAATAAGTCCTCAAAGGCAACAAGGGTAAAATGGTTTTAAAGGGTGATAAAGATTAGGAAAGACATGGGCTACACAGGTTAATGGTTGTCAATAAAAACACAAAACAAATAGACTAAAACCATCTAAGGTTGTCATAACTAGCTACTGTCCATCCATGGGTCTGAGAGTCTAAGTCCGAAAATCTGGTCTTTAATAATGGGCTACTAGCTCCATTCTTCATGAGTATTGAGATGACTTGGTGTAATAATGGGCTGCTAGCTCCATTTTACTGAGATGACTTGGTGTAATAATGGGCTACTAGCTCCATTTTTTTTATTTTGCACCATCTTTACATTTTAGCACATGGGTGGCTTTTTGTTGCACCCTCTTTTCTTCATTTTCTTCATAATTTCAAATGTACAAGATTATATAACTTATAATTATTGCCCACTATACAACCATCCTATACTATACCACATCCCCACTTGAGATAAACAATGTCAAAAGTGGTGATACATGGTGGTTCGTTTATAAAATCATAACTGATTGGTTTTCCACGAATGCATATAATTCTCGTTCCCATTCCTCCCGAACCATAGACTTAAGTAGCCAAAAAATTCAACACCAAGAAAATTAAGACTACATGGTAGGCTAAGGTGAAATGGTGTAACGAAACATATAGAGTAGGGTGAAAACATAGATTGGTTTATTAAGGGTGATCTAGGGTACTTGCACTAATAATGAGTGCAACAAAAGGTTTTATCACGGGAGGTCGACAAGTCAGTGTAACAAGTCGATAAACACACACATTTAGGCTATTTGGGTGATTTCCTAAGTGTTGCCTTCTTGAACTATCTATTCCTGCTAATCAATTAGGTCTCGAAATGATGTACATGCCAAGTTCTAAAGTCTACAATACTATCGGCACACTCAATATTTGGTGGATTTTTTTGAGTAATATGATGGAAACATAATATTAGGCATAAATCTCACCAAGTATAATAAAGGGTAGTGTGCATTCATCAAAGATTAATTCTAGTTATTTTAAGAAAAAATTGTCAAAAATTTTAAATTTGGCATAATTTTCAAAGAAAACTAGAAAATCAAAGGCAAAACATATGTCAAGTATTAATTCTACTTCCATCCTCCCACTTGATTTGTACAATGTCCCTATTGTACATTAAGGTAATGAAATAAAAAGGAAAGAGTAGAATTAAGACAAAAAAACTACCTCAGCATTGCTTCAGAGTTTGAAAATTAGGCGGAAATCTTAATTTCCGTATTTCCCCCAAGCTCTTTATCCCCTATGATCACAGAAACAAACCAAAGCAAAAACCTGAGTCTACATAAATTATGAAGTGTACATGAAATACAAACCTAACTCAATTTTTGTAAATACGGTTGCATTTAGCATATGCAACAAGCCTTTTAAACCATTTGGTGGCCCAAGTGGACGAGTTTAGTCTCGTGAGGGCTTCCACAGAACATACCCACAAAGTTCATTTACGTATACAAGGTTTAGACATGTTTAAAACTTAAATTTTTAGGATTTCAGAAGGAGGTTACGGCGTAACCGTGAAATGGGTTACGTCGTAATCAAGTGGTAAAAATTTTAAGTTTTAAGGTGTTACGGCGTAACCATGAAATGGTTTACATCGTAACTGTAGTGGTTACGACGTAACTAAAGTTGTTACGCCATGACTGCTGCAAATTCAGCAAAGTTACCACATGATTACGAGTCGAGCCGGTCTCGATAATTGCTTCTTAGCTTCTGGATTCTACAAAACAAAGTAAGAAACATGCAAACCAACTAATGCAAAAAGGAAATTTTATTAAATAAAGGACGGGTTATCACCCGACAAGCACTTTTGTTTATTAACAAGTCTTTAAGTTAGACTCATGCTCATTCTACGTCATCCCATCATCAATACATCCCCGAATCCAATCTACAACTTCCTGATCATATTTGAACTCGTTCCTAAACTAAGGCAACCTCTGTAGAATCCTTTAATCTTTTTTTCAGGCTTACGGATTCCTTTTTTCTTATCTTCGTCATTGACTTTTAACAGGGGTCCCATTAAGTTATGTTGTTTTACCGTTAGTTTCCTAAAGGCTTTTTCGGCTCGTAACATATGAAATATTATTTTATCATTACCGATTTTAAACCAAAGTGTTCCTTTACTCGGTCTTCAACTAGTCCTATTTGTTCTTTGAAAGGCTGTCCAAACAGAACTTCGGTTAATCCCTTTTCCACAAATTCACTAATATTTTCGAGGATGATGAAATCAACTAAGAATTGGTGGTTGGTATATGTTTAATTACACATACCTTTGACCACTAAAACCGGACTTAAATGACTAAAAACATACCAAAAATACATTATATTTGTATGTTTTGCATTTGTATTATGCAGGTAATGGATATCCAAGAAAAGGACAAAAATCGAAGCCAAAACGACAAAACCGAGCACGAGAACGGAAAGACCGTGAGAAGTCGAAAAGACAAAATCAAAGTCAACGAAAAAGTCAAAGTCAAAGTCAACCCCGGGAAGTGGCATTGGAAAAAGCATCGAAAATTTGGTGAACTTGGCTTGACAAACCAAGGAACCAAACACCGCCTTCAAACCACCATCTACTATTACCACTCTTCATCATAATTTTCTTGATTATAATCCATCCAAAGAATTAGCATTGAAGTGTAATTCGAATCTATAAGCAATTATGACAGAATTGTTCATAGTTTTCGGGTTTTACTTTGAATATAATAAAGTGTTCTTGGGAAATTCATGTGAAATCACCATATTTTGCCCTTGGAATTTGGTATAATCTTGTTTTATCCTGTAATAAGATTTTTTTTTTGAATTCATGAGAATGTTATGTGTTTTGTTACTTGTTTGATTATGGAGTAGTAATCTTTTGTTTGTTTAGGCATTATTGTGATTTTTGATATGGAGCGTTTGGATTTATGTTTATTGAAATGGTTAAACATGGTTTTCTAAGTGTAAAGGCCGAAAGGATACTTATAAACTTATGTTTTATCATTCCACCTGATAAATTGGTTATAATAACTTATAAAGGCCGAAAGGATTTGTTGTTATTAATCAATATAATCACTATTATATTTAAAGGCCGAAAGGTATTTTATAATCTCATGATAACTCTATTTTCTAAACTTATAAACACTATCCTAAACACTTCATTATTCAAGTGACCATTTCCTAAACAAACATACCTTAATCATTTGATTGAATCATCTTTTAATTGCTTTGGTTATAATATCTGATATATGCAAGGTTTGGTTAATTTGATCCGTGACAATCTTATTAACCTTAGCACCTTAATTACAAACTGTGAAAAATTCAATTCCCGTGGAACGAACTAGACTTACCTAAAGCTATACTATACACGAACGGGTATACTTCCCGAGTGCTGTATTTTTATTAAAAATAGGTATTTCTAGTTATTATAAATTTAAAGCTTGGAAAACAGACATCAAGTTTTTGGCGCCGCTGCCGGGGAATTGTTTAAGTTGTTATAGTTTGTTGCTTATTTCTGGTGTTATTTTGTTTCATTTTTTTTAAAACTCGCTGTACCATTTTCTGGCAAACGGAACCCAAAAAATCATTTTTCTCCAGGAAGTACGCCGCACATCCTATTTGTGCGCCGATTTTCCGAAAACCCAGGAAGTACACCGTACTTCACCCAAGTACTCAACACTTTCTGCAAATTTTTATAAACAGAATCTTATTTCAAAAACAAAAAAGCCAAAACCCCAATCTGCTAGTCTTATGGAATTGTATTTAATTTGATCATATGCCTTATGTATTTGTAATTATCTAGTTTATCATAATATTCGGAAAAAAAGAAAAAAAACATAAAAATTCAAGAAAAACCGGCGCACTTTTCTTAAAGTACGCCGCACCTATTCAAAAAAAATCTTTTATTTATTTATCCTTATTTGCTATATATAATTAAACTAATATATATATATAAATCTATAAAAATAACAAAAAATTAAAAATATATGAAAATAATTTATTTTATTTTGAATATTATCCTATTAGCCTTAATTATATATATAAAAATATCTTTTTGCAAAATGTTTAACGTATGTATAAATCCCTTATCTTACAAAAAATAACTTGTGAATCTAATACATAAATTAAATAAAAATTTAATAAAAAGGTCTTGTAAACTTAAAACTATCCGAAAAGAATTTGTCAAGATCGAATCATTCAAATCTTCAACCCAACATTCTTCTGTTAATGACTTTGTCGTCATAAATATACCTGAAGAGGATGTTGAACCCAAACAAATAATTCTCGATCCAGATGATCAGTCTATGTGGGAAAGTGCTAAGACTGTAGCACCGACTCCTAATTCTGCGATTATTCAACTCGATGTTGATGACAACTTTGTTAATTCATAGTACCTCCATGAAAATGATGCGAAAATAACTTCGATGGTTATCTGTGGCCAATCCGCATGACCACATCCGTGAATTTCTCGCAATCTGCAACATGTTCAAATATGGTGAAACTCAAAGTGAAGCTGTCAAGCTCATGATATTTCCCTATTCCCTATCTGATAAAGCTAAAACCTGGTTTAACGAACTCAATAAAGAGTCTATAACATCGTGGGATCAAATGAGAAAAGTTTTTATAAACAAATTCTTTCTACCCTCATTGTTTCACCGTCTTTTACTCGAAATCAGAATTTTCTCTCAAAACGTATGTGAAACTCTAACCGACGTTTGGTTACGACTCAAGAGCATGATTCGAAAATGCCATGGGCATGGTCTAACCAAAGGAGCTATTATTCAATTATTCTATCACGGTCTAGACGAACCCACTCAAAGAATCCTGGACATAACGGCTGGAGGAATCTTCCTCTACAAAAGTCCAAATCAAGCTTTTCAATTTCTCGAGGATAAAGTCCTTTTCGAACATTATTGGCCCATTAAATCTAAAAACGAACATCATCGAAAATCTGTTGCTTTTGCCGATGGAAGTGATAGTAATACTGATAATTCTCGATTTATGGAAAAATTGAAGGCTGTGGATTCTCAAATTATAAGCTTAAATGAAGAATTGCAAGATATGCGTGAGAAATATAATGAGCTTAGAAAGGGAAACGCTTCTAAGAACGATGACACGCCGATGTGTGAACGTCATGAAGCAAATTTCATCCGATCTGAAGATCATCAAAATCGAATTTCTCATGATTCGTATTCTCACCAATCCCATCACGATCGTAATGATTCTGAGAAATCGCTCACAGAGTTAAACAATGATGTGAGAAATGACCTCGAAGATTTCAAAAGATGTATCCGTAGCATGAGAACCGTTCATTGGAAACTCTATGACAGAGACGATCATAAAACCACCGGTGTTTTACTTAACAAAAAGTTTGAAACAATTAACCAAGAACCTCAATCTAAAACAGATTTCGAAAAATCAATCACAAAATTCTTGGATGGTCAAAGAGTTACAAATATGTTTTTCAAAAACAATATTAACGATATGATTTTAAAGATGAAGCAAAATGAAAAGAATTTCCAAACTATCTTTAAAAACATGGAAAGGAAAATAGATGAGTGGGAGAAGTCTCAAAACATCTCTTCAGAACAAACCAATTGGACTGAACCACAACCTCCCCCTCAAGCTCACACTGAGCAAGTGAATGTCGTATTCACCAGGAGTGGAAAGTCTGATGATTCTCCAAAAACTCAAAAAGATCCACCACCTCCTATCATCGATGACAATAAAACTAAAAAAGATAAACCTATTAAGACAACAAAAAAGGATATCATGTGGTAAAAACAAAAGAATATCCATTCCGTGAATATATTCCAAAAATACCATATCCTCAAGCTTTAAGAGTGGATCACCCCACTTCAACCGTATTCAAGTTAACCTGAATCAAGTTAATAATAATAATAATAATAGCAGTAATAGTAAATAATAATAAACCTATAAAAAAACTAAAAAATATATAAAACAAAAAAAATTACAGTTAGATAAGTTTGATGTGCATGGGCCCGTGTATTTCTTACTCGATTTCTGTACCCAAAAAAGAATGTTTCAAACTTTGTGGGTGTGTTCGTTGGAAACCCTCACAAGACTATAACTCGTCCACTCGGGCCACCAAGGGGTTTAAAGGCTTGTTGCATACGCTAAATGCAACTGTGGTGCCTACTAAAGTGCACTTTTGTATTTAATGTTTTTCTTATAGTTGTGTTTATTATGCAGATTAAATAAAACAGGTGGAGCTTGGATTGGTGGTTGGCATTTTACACTTGTAAACTTATTTAATTGGGACTTATATTACATGTGGTGAATACACATGCTTGGCGCTTCGTTTCGCGCCATATCCTTCATAATTCAGCCAAGCACTTATGAGCCCCGAGAAGTTTCAATTTTACGCATAATTCAGAGGAGCTCTCGCTCCTCACAAAAAAAAGAGAACGTAATGGAATCACCAAGGATAGCTCCAAACGTATCTATAGCTATCTATGCCCCGGGAAGTACTATTTTTCCCTTGAATTTTTTTCTATTTGCCTATATTTTATCAGTTCTCACCTTGAGGGTAAGTTTCAACTTAAGTGTGGAGGGTACAATAGGAAAAATTAATCATGTCCCTCCATGTTTGCCCTGCAGAAATTTTCAAACTTTCTACTAATATTTTCTGGAAAATTAAAAAAATTAATATATATTTTCCTTTCAAAATTAAAAAATGCATACGCTTAGTAAGGCAAATCCAATCGGATTGACATTTTAACTCAAAAATCAACCACGTAAAATTGTGAGGAAATTTAGCCTTAAAGAATTCGGGTAACCATCTTTGAATACCGAAGATAATTTTTGCTTTAGCTGTTTAATTAAGGAATGAGTAATCATGTGTATCTATGCCATCGTTATGGATGTGTATATGTGGTTTTGTCACCTTTTCTAGAACATTGGTATTGGTATAAAGTTATATGAGTGGGCCGGTAATTTAGTAGCTCCAGAACTTGTGCTTGATCATCATTTACTAGTCCGCAATGAGGTTAATTTATAGACAAGGTCGTATGATAAGAGGTGAAATAAATCCCTTTGTAATCATGTATCTGCAACACTCGCTTTTAGTATTTAGATCCCCAAAGCATCCCAAGAGCAAGAAAAATGTGCTCGTTAAAGAAGAAGTTTTATGCCAGCCTTAGTTATCACAGTATCTGGAATGAAAAGAAATCATCAAAAAAAAAGTTCAAAGTATTAGGCAAAGTTCTGGCACATGGAATCAAGTTATGCTGCTTACCTCTATCGTTATCACGTTTTGCCTCTTTGAGATTTCTGTCTAGGTGCTCACGCTAGTGCGACGCACTTGTCAGCATGTTTAATGTAAATCATTTATTAGGGATGTGCGGCGCACTTTTATCCAAGTGTGGCGCACTTTCTATGTCATTTACTAAAATGACATCAATGATGCAACTTTTGAGTTGCCCAATCATCACTATAAATAGAGCTCGATTTGGAGGAGAAAGAGGACACACAACAACATCAATCAGTTCATAAAACACATTCAATCATTCTCCAAGATTTAGAGTAAGTTCTTAGGAAGATTTGAAGGGTAAAACCTTCATCTTCATCTATTTCGGATAGAAGAGCAAGCAAAAGTTCATAATGTACAGAAGTTAGAGGTGGCTAGACTCAGTTGTATCTTTGTTCTAAGAAGAAATTGTTATATTGGATCTTTTGCTCTTGAAATTTGGTAAGGAAACATGTTTCCATCTTTTTATAATATGAATTTTGGATCTATTCTACTTGTTAAATGTGTTTGGTTAGGAACTATTTAGATATAATGGATCAAACTTGACTATTTGAAGGAACTTTTGATATGAATAATATGAGCTTGATGTTCTTGGACTTGGATCTTGTAGATCTTTGTTGATCACGCCTTCAATTACGATATAGGTCCGAAAGACCTCTAATTAAAGGTGATTTCCAAGTTGTTTGTCTATGACAACTAGACCTTAGCCTTGTGAGAATTGGCTAAGGAAACAAAAATTAACCCAAGTACAAAAAGGTTTAACGCCAAACCACATGTCTAACGAACTTGGTTTAGCAAGCTTATAGTACTCATCATCAAACACGGATTACACTTAAAGCATTTTCATAATTAAAAATAAAGGCCGAAAGGGTTTTGCATTATGAACAATAGACAATCTTTTTAAGCAACTAAACACTCTTAAATCGATTATAACTACATCCGTGAATCATTCCTCTATTCAAGTTTATCTATTATATTTCTTGTTCCTTAACCAAACATCTCTTTTAATTGAATTAAACCATTATCTTTAGAACCGTGACAATCTATAAGATAATCCTTTTTCGTGATATTATCAACTTTATCTTAGAATTGCCAATCTCCTGTGGAACGACCTGACTTACCTACAATACTATATTACAAACGAGGGTTATACTTTACCCGTGTGTTTCCATATAATTGTCCGGTATTTTCAGTCTTATAAAAATAAAGCTTTTGAAACACATCAAAGTTTTTGGCGCCGCTGCCGGGGACATGGAATCAAGTTCAAAGTAGAAGGAAAAAAATTATAAAAAAAGAAGAAGAAAAAAAAAGAAAAAAAGTTCAAAGTATGAGGCAAAGTTCTGGCACATGGAATCAAGTTATGCTGCTCACCTCTATCGTTATCATGTTTTGCCTCTTTGAGATTTCTGTCTAGGAGCTCACGCCGCAACGGGCATGTTTATGTGTCTAATACAAGCATATGGTAGCGACCTAGATTATGTCTGTGCAATTGAGTGACTTCACAAATATAAAACCCTATCTGAGTGACTCGTGTGAATTCAAAAACAAACACTTTCCCTATGTGAGGTGCTCTGTCATATGTCAATGTCTGAAAAGTTATAAAACTGGTAAACACTTGTTACTGCTAAAATAATTTTTTTGCCACGTCACGATAAATGATCTTGTTTTATCGCTTTAATTTCTTGAGGGCAAGCAATAGCTAAGTGTGGAGGGATTTGATAACGCCTAAATTATACATGTTTTCGGCGTCGTAACTTTCGGTACTTAATCAAGTATATTTGCTATTATATGTTCTAGGTATGTGTCGTGGAAGAAAATGAAAGAATACACGAAGATAAGAAGCTTAAACGAAGAAGTAAACTCAAGATAAAGATCCCCCGACAACTGTCTACTGTTTTGTCCATAATTGGAGCATACAAACTCGGATTGAGTTGATTCAAGCGGCCAGGGAAAGAGAATTCAATTATCTACAACTTTGGAAAAGCCCACTTGCGGAAAATACCAAAAGTGCATCGCACTTGCCCAAAAACCGGCACACTTTCTGTCTAATCAGCCTTGTTAACTGTTTTGATCATAACTCGGTCATACGAACTCCGTTTTAGTTGATTCAAGTGCCCACGCGAAGAGAATTCAGTTGTCTACAACTGCGCAAAAGAAAAAGTGCTGGAAATGCCAAATGTGCAACGCACTTTTAAAAAAGTGCGGCGCACTTTTCCATCAGAACTGAAAAGTTAGGTATTTAATGAAGACAACATTTACACCTCAAGTGCGCCGCACTTATTTGTAAGTGCGCCACACTTGGCCCCCGAAATAGCCTATATAAGGCCCCTTTGCCTCTCATATCTCATACATCCTCACACTACTTTCTCTAGTTTGTTTAGAACACTCAAAGTGGGTGTTTTTGGTGAACTTGGCTTGACAAACCAAGGAACCAAACACCACCACTCTCCACCATAAATTTCTTGATTATAATCCATCCAAGGAAGTAGCATTGAAGTGTAATTCGAATCAATAAGTGATTGTGACAGAATTGTTCATAGTTTCCGGGTTTTACTTTGAATATAATAAAGTATTCTTGAGAAATTCATGTGAAATCACCATATTTTGCCTTTGGAATTTAGTATAATATTGTTTATCCTTTGAATATGATTTTATTGAATTCATGATGAATGTTATGTGTTTTCTTACTTGTTTGATTATGAAGTAGTAATGTTGTGTTTGTTTGGGCATTATTGTGATCTTTTATATGGAGCATTTGGATTTGTGTTTATTGAAATGGTTAAACATGATTTTCTAAGTGTAAAGGCCGAAAGAATACTTATAAACTTATATTTTATCATTCCACCTAATATTGGTTATAATAACTTATAAATGCCAAAAGGATTTGTTGTTATTAATTAATATTATCACTAGTTATATTTAAAGGTCAAAAGGATTTATAAATCGTGATAACTCTATTTTCTAAACTTATAAACACTATCCTAAACACTTCATTATCCAAGTGATCATTGCCTAAACAAACATACCTTAATCATTTGATTGAATCATCTTTTAATTGCTTTCGTTATAATATCCGATATATGCAAGATTTGGTTAATTTGATCCGTGACAATCCTTATTAACCTTATTACCTTATATACAAACTGTAAAAATATTTCAATTCGCCCGGAAACGACCTGGACTTACCTAAGCGAAATTATATCTTGTCTTCCGTATTTCGGTGATAAATAATTTTCAAAGTCTCCTTCCTTTTCGTTATTCATGGCTAAATCATCTAAGTCTTGCGTTTTATCTAATTCGTTTATAACGCAAATAGGAGAAATAAAGGCAGGAGATTCTTTCTTATTGATATTAATAACTACTTGATCATTCCAACTCCTAAAGAGATCTTTTTACTGATAACATCAATCTTTGCATGAGCAGTTGCCAACATAGGCATGCCTAGGATAATCAGGACATTTTCATCTTTTATGATGTCGAGAACGACGAAATCAATGAGAAACACGAAATTACTAATTTTACTAGTACATTTTCTTTTATCCCTTTTGGAGATTGCATGGACCTATCAACCATTTTGATAGTCATTCTAATGGGTTTCAAGTTTTCAAGTCTTAATCTTTTGAATAAGGAATAGGGCATAATGCTCATACTCACCCCTAGATGAGCTAAAGCATTACTCATGGAGTGGTTTCCGATAATACAAGGAAATATGAAACTTCTAGGATCGGTTTCTTTCGGGGGAAGTTTATTTTGAAGGGTAGCGGAGTAGTGTGCGGGTAATTCCTTGATTTCATAAGAAACTACTTTTTGTAATTGTTGTTTTGGTTTATCATGAGTTGTAGCTGGTTCCTTATTCCCCTCAAGGATGTGCCTTTTTACTTTTTTCACCAAATGTCTCAGTTTCAGGCATTAGAGTGTGCTTAGGGTTATGTGTGGAAATTAACTGAGCAAGGTGATTTACTTTTTGCTCTAACCTCTTTATAGAAGAATCATGATTCTTTAAACTTATATTAGTACTTATCATGATCTTCTTCATCCACTTATTATTGCTTGTCTTTCGCCAGACTCCTTCAGACATTGCTCGAATTTGTCTCTGAGGTTGGTTGGACGATTGCTAAGTTTAGTGTAGGTTTTATCGTAATCGATTTTGCTAGATCTTATGATTTTAACCTCAGCATAGTATCTTTTTCTATCATCATCTGTATTCAATTTGCGAAAATCTACTTTTAGATCTTCCATTTCGTGATTTAATAGTTTCAGCTTTTCAGTGATAATACGAAATGGGTCAGGTGTAGTCATGTGATTTTCCTTGCAATGCCTCTTATGCGAATGTTCAGCCAATTTTTGGATTGACTTCAATGCATCTGAAGCCGTCAACCCAGGAATAAGACCGTTTGAGTCAACAGCTCATCGAGTTTGGCTATTTAATCCATTATAGAAGGTGTTTACCTTTTGGTGATCATTGAGATCGTAAAAGGGACACTTGAAAAGTAGGTCGTTATATCTTTCTCGAGTATCGAAAAGGGATTCTCCATCTTCTTGCTTAAAATTTCGGATTTCACTCAACTGTTTAAATATCATCGCATGAGGGCAGATTCTTCGGAGGAAGTTTTGCTTGAGATCATTCCATCTTTATGTACATTCGATCGAAGTTCTTTCGAACCACCTCTTAGCGATTCCTTTCAGAGTTATAGGGAAAACTTGTACAAGGGTATGCTCCTGAGCGTTGAATATGCTAGCGATTTCAAGCACATTACTGATATGTTCGACAGCACTGTCAGTTGGATTACCCGAGAAGGAAATCTTACGTAATTCCCTTAGAAGTTGTCCCTTAACTTCAAACGTTGAGTTATCAGGACAAGTGAATCTTTTCCTAGTGTTGTTTAGATCTAGAGCTAGGTATTGTTCTAATGTGAGGGTTTTAATATATACATTTTTTGTATCTGACTCGGATGACTCAGATTCGTAGAAAGTATAGATGTTATGAATGGGTGCGGGTGAAACCTCTCTCCTTGCTCGGAATTGTCTTTCCGGGTTAGCAAACGGAGTAACCGTCCCTGCTTTGCTTCTTCTTGTTCTCATTTGAGTAAATTTTAAAACTAAAAGTATTAGCTCCCTGGCAGCGGCGCCAAAAACTTGATGCGTATTTTCTTTTGAAATTTATTTTTATCAAGTTTTAAATTTATAAAACTCGATCTACCTAACTACGCACTAACCGGTTGAGAACCTGATCGTGGGTAGTATAAAATGGTAAATCCGAGGTCGTCCCAAGAGCTAAGTTGTAATTTGTTTTAATTTGAAATGTCACATTTTGAAAATGGTTTTTTTTATTTGAATTGAAAGGAATTAAAAATAACAATAAAATAAATAACTAAAAATAAGAGTTGGAGATATCAAGAGAGAAAACGTGCTAACCTAGTTACTTCATTACTGCTGTTATGAAAACGCTTTCTTGTGCAATGTTAAACTATGGTTTCATTAGTGGTCTCAAAGGTCGATAGACTTGAATATGCATATATAGTCTATCCCATACTTCCTGCGATTCCGAATCAGTCCCAAATCATCCGGGAGATAGGTTATCTAGGTTGCAGTGATTAATTCCAACTATTCCCAAAACATATCTAATAATCTATAAAGATTTGAAAGGGTTCCTGTGCTTTTTAAGTATATTAAGTGATAAGTGCGGTGACCGGTTAGTTCCTACACCAGGTAAGGAGTTAGTGATCCTCCTTAGTACCCATTGGATCCCATATTGACAAGGTAATCTAATTATGGGGCAAGCTAGGTCCAAACCACCCGTACTACCAAAACCCAGGGTTACACGATAGTCAAGGAATATCTAATGAAACCATAATCTAACAGGAAATAATTATAACAATAGTAATTACATAACTAGGCCAACACTTTAAGTGCTTAGCCGCTCATGGAAACGGAAACACAACAAGAAATAAAAGAAATCATAGATTGAAAACTCATAATTCTTACAGTATTCGTATTTGAACGATTAAATACAAAAAGTAAGTAAAGTGTGATCTCCCTTAGACTCCAGGTGGAATTCTTTGAAGGTTGGAAGCCTTTGTCGCCTCTCCAATTGGCCATGGAGGAAGTATTGTCAGAATAGCTTGAATGAGGCCTCTATTTATAGGTTTTGAACCCGTTACGACGCAACCAATAAAGGTGTTATGCCGTAACCTTCATACACGGCATTCCATATTTAAGCAGTTGTTACGGCGTAACCAGAGATGGTGTTACACCGTAACCTTCAAATAATGTCCATATGTACGTGATCTTCATTCCATATTTGTTGATTCTCTTGGTTACGGCGTAACTGGATAAGGTGTTATGCCGTAACTATAACTTTGACAAGATTTCCTTCTAAATTTACGGCGTAACTAGATATGGTGTTACACCCTAAAGTCTTCCTTGATCGTCGTACTTGCTTAATTTATGTTATGGTGTAACCATTTTTGGTGTTACGCCGTAACATTCTTCAAAATTTACACTTTAATTCCTTTTCCCTTGTTTCTTGTCACTTTCCTGCATTTCACCTGCAAACTATAAAATGATAGAAAATATCTTGTTTTCGAGTGTTAGTGAAACATTTGTAGGTAATATAGGGGGGTATTTTGCCACCAAAAAGTATTAAATATTTGATGTTATCAATCCCTCCGGTTCTGGCTAGATCATGGGAATGAATTCCTAATCTTAACCACCTTATAAATCCATTTAATTAATAACATGGTCGGTCTTTTGGTATTGTTCTCAGCCTTAAAACCATTTGAAAACATCCATCAAGGTACTTTGTGATATAAATCAAAACATTTAGTACCTCGATGGTTTTTTAACTTTTAAAATTGCTCCCCCTGCATATGTGCGTCGATATTCGAAAATGTTTAGCACATACGAGGAAGAATCTGCACTAGAGTAATTAAAATCACATTTTTACAAGTTATATATTTTAATCACATTTTCTCTCCTAATCTAAAATGTCAAATCTCTTGATATTTTGGATATCAATTGATTTAAATATGTATGAAAATTATTTGGGGAGAAAAATATTCTAATTATATATCAAGCCTTTTACTGGAAACATTTTGATGCTCCCCCTCAAATTATGAGCATATTATATGGTGTTTGAGTAGGTTAATTTGAATTTTTTTGAATTTACTAAGAAATTCTTGAAAATTCGTACTCAACCACTATATATGCCTATTATTAGTCCTACACTACTTATTTACATATTCACAAGTTTTATAATTACAAGAGAATAACCTGAAATAGAAGGACAAAGTATGACAAAGTTATATTGTCCGCTGAAGCAGTCTGGGGTCTTCCCCATAATATCTACCACCAACGAACTTTTCTAAGCTTATCATCAACATTCTTTCAAGCAACTGACTATCAATATCTTTCACTATGATGCGAGACTGTTTCTTGTCCAAGTTACTCTATCTCCTTTTTGGCATGACACTTGTATACCTTAGCTTCAAGTTGTTGGCTATGTCATTGAGTGTATTACGAACTAATATGAGTATGCTGTCACTGAACTTGTAGAGCTCATGAGAACACATCAGTCTGTTTCGCTTCAACTTGTCCAAATAGATGAAACCTTGAGGGTTAGAGTATGCAGAGTATGGTTTTAGATAAGTGATTCCAGCCTTGTGCGCCATTGGTCTTGAGATGTTAAGCTTCTTTTGCTAGCTTTCGACACCAAGTTGAAGATCTTCCACTCTCTTCTGGATTACAATACGTCTTGTGAACATACGTAATGTTACAGCCAAGTGCACAATGACATCACCTTTGAGTTTGACGAGTCTGTTCTAAACAAGGAGGATCAACATGTCCTCGATGTCATGTAGATGAAATCGTAAAAAGTAGCCTTCCATGAACTTGTATAATTGCTGATCAGATCTTCAAACTTGAATCTCCTCAAGATGACCATAACCATACCATTCCTTAACTTTGACATTTGTCACTACAAGAATTCTTTTAGTGGAGTACACATCATGTTTAGACACCCTGTTGGAAGCATATCCATAAAATCTTTGTCTTTTGGGTCCCCAGTATGAAGTACCTAAAAGTGCATGTTTGTTATACACTACTTTTACGGGACTCCACAAGTTGGGTACCATATCTTCAATTCCAGGTAGGTCGTACTTGGTAGCCTTTGTCTTGGTCAAAGAAGTCGAGTATATTCTGTCGGTGCTTCCTCCTGGCATGTATGCCAAGTCATTGTTGAAGAAGTAATCAACTGGGATGATTTGATGATTTCCTGACATAACCAGATGTGATAACCGTGGCTTGAGTAGGTTGGTCAAACCGTAGTGTTGACCTAAATATATGTTCTATAAGTATGGGTTATGTGTTATATGTGTTTATACGTGTTTATATGTGTTTGTGTGGGATATGTGAGATTGGATAATCAATCCATTAAGCGTGATCGTCTCATTGGGATTGGATTTGTGTTGGATTTTGTGGAATTCATTTCGTTCACCTTTGGTGACAAGGAAATGATTTCGGTGATTGAAACGGTTTCGCGTTAATTATGTAAGTAATTATACGTATACGTATTTATGTGTTAGTAATATTAGGAAGATATTAGATTCTAGTAGTAAGGATATGAAAGAAATGAAATTTCTATTTTTGGAATGTTATGTTTAATAAAAATGAAAAGTTAATTATTTTTAAAAGTCTAGTAAATTACGTTTTTACAAAAACGTATGCGCAAATAAGCTTAGGTTTTTGTAGAAAATTAAGGTAATGTTAATAATTAAGTAATTAATAGATAAATAAAAAAATTAAAAAAAATATAGATAAGGCCATTCGGCCGGATAAGGGAAAGAAAGAAAAAAAAAGAGTTTTAAAAGGAAACAAATAGTAATTAGACTTTATCTATAATTAGTTTGGGGGTCTATAAATACAAAAAAAATAAAAATCTCAAAAACCCCCCCCCCTTTGTGAGTTCCCGGGATCGATCAAAGAAGAAAAAAAGAGGAACAAAATATTAGTGGTTAATGCTTTTTGAGAAATCAACTCTAAGGAAAGTTTAATTAATTCCCTTGTTAGTTATTAATCATTAATCAGATACTTAATATTGTGGAAATTAGTTTAGGGTTTCATTAAACTTAAATAAAGGTATAATTGAACATGTTATAATGTATTAGGGTTTAATTAGAAGTTTATGGGTGTAATTGGTTAGACTTAATTCGCGTATAAAATTTTAACTTAGATTGGTGCATAATTTGGGCTGTGTTTTTTGGCTGATATCTCAAGGATGAAATAGCTTTTGTCAAGTTTCCAATGTCTATAACATAGCTCAGAGAGTCTAGTTTTCAGAACATCCAGCCTCGAAGGTTTTTGAGGTCGGGAAGTCATTCAAACGTTGGTTTCAAGAAAAGTTGTCAAAGCAGTAAATACGGGTCAGATTTAGGTCAGATTACGAGGTATAAAATCCCCCACTTAAAATTTAAATTTACCTTATCCCTTCTATAGGAGTTTAGTTCTATGTGTCTATTATAAATCCCCTAAAGGAGAGCTTCTGATTTGGAGTCTAAGTATGGTTTTTAGGTCCAAACATTTTAGTGTGCAAACAGATCCGAATTGGGACTGTTTTGAAGTTTGATTTTCTTAGGAGTACTTGTGCATGTAAATGGCTCTTGGGAATCATGAGGTGGTTAATATACCCATAAATGAACATAGGTGATTTTTGGTATGAATTATGGAGGTCAGTAAGTAGAGGTTTTGAGTACGTTAAGTCACGTTAAAATTTTGCAGTTTTGAACAAATTATGACTAACTAGTAAAACTTGTTAATGAAGTGGTTAATGTTGGGTATGGTGTCGGGGTGACCCATGAGGTTAATAGAACATCTTAGACATCCATCATATGATTGTTACATGTGCATTAAGCTTTTGGCTTAGTAGCGTGTAACACGAGTTATTTTGTTGTTTAGATTTGTGCTAGTTGTTTGTGAAGCTTTTTGTTGGAATCTTTTGGAAAGCTAAGGAAATGTGAGTTTCATAGCCCATTTTTCTCATGTTATTTTGGGGGTGAGAATGATGCTTGTTGTCATGTTAAAATGTTTTTAAACTTGCTGTAGTTATGTGTATTGGATCATGGGCATGTTCCGTCCCGTTGTGTTATGATATGTTATGTTTGGTATTGTGGATCCCAATATGCAAAATGAGGTTTGGCGATGATAAGACTGCATGAGCTAATATGAGGCCATGTAGCGCACATATGAATTTGGTATGATTGTGGATCGTGGGCACGTTCCGTCCCGTTGTGGTTAATTGGTGTCATGAATTGTTTTGGTAATTGCAGCAGCAGCTAATTTAAAAAGTACATTTTGGATATTGTTATTCCTTTCGTAAACCATATGATTCTCGCTTCAAACTTTATGTTGACGTTTTAAGCAATTATATTCAGGTGAGCTTAAATGGTGCTAAGATATTGCGAAGTTGCTAGCAGATACGGTAGGATGCTTGTAGTTTAATTTATGTTTTCTGTTATGACTAAATGCCGATAGCATTAATTGTTTTTGAGTTATGTTTTGCATGTCATATTATTGACTTACAAAAGACCTCTTTGATCACATTAATAAAAGGACAAACCCATTAGGTTTTGGGTATTGTTAGAAGGCACTTAGTGTCTTTGCTTTACTTTATTTTTATTTTAGTATTCTCTATATGGAACACCATGTGTGGATGATATCCATTTTTGTTTACGCCTCACGCGTTCCTCCTCCCCGCTTGTCAGTGTGTGACAAGAATCACAAGGCTTCAATTTGAATGCACCAGAGATTCAGCTGGAATCACATTGGTTCAAGGTTTTTATTAATTTTATTTGTTGTTGTTTTATAACAAAATTACAAGTAAACATAGAATTCAAGTAAAGAACAATTATTCAAATATTTAAGTAATTGTTAGACTGCCTTCAAACATGAATCACATGAGATTCAGAGTGAATCACATAAGATTCAGAGTGAATCTCATGAGATTCAGAGTGAATCACAGATGTGATCCATAGTGATTCACTCTAAATCTCATGAGATTCACTCTGAATCCTCATGTGGATGTCAAGTGAATCTCATGGGATACAGAGTGAATATCATTAGATCAGAGTGAATCTCATGAGATCATAGCTGTAAAATCACGAATGAGATCCATAGTGAATCACATGTCTAACTACAGTTATACTTTTGGTGAAGTACAGGATTTATTCAAATATTTAAGTAACTAAAAGAATTCAAATATGAAACAAGAATAATTCCAAAAGTATTTGAACAAGATCTTATAAGTACGTGAAATATTCAAGTAACTAAAAACTGTTCAAACATCAATAAACTGGTGACCGCCCTTCCTTTTTTTTTGCCTTTGGATTCCATTGGACACGTATTTTTTGTAATGTTTCGATTGTCCTACATCTTTATAAAAGCCACAAACCCATAATTTTTTTTCTTTCAGACTTTAAGGTGATTTTCATCTTTCACTCTTTAAACGTTCTCCTTTCTTAAATGTACTCCTTGGTTCACACCTTTGTTTGGATTTTGCAGCAACAATTTGTTGGGTTTGGTTATTGAAAAATATAAAAATTAACCCACCCACCAATGCACATCTCCTGTATTTCTAGAAGGGGGATTGGACACATCATCTTTCCACTTCAATCCAAGAGTAATTTTAATTTTTTCTACATAACGCCCATCTTTCCTTCATCTTTGTTCAACTAGAATAAACAATCGACTATAAAAAAAATTTTCCTCATTGAAAGTCTTTCAAATGTTAATTTTTTCTTTCGCCCAATCAGTTCTTTGTCTTCTCAGGTCGGGGGTATTATGTTCCCTTGTATCAACGCCTCCAAATGTATTTGCTTTTGGAATAACATTAATAATCATGATTTCCCTTGAACACACAAAATATGTGTCGACATAAAAACCCGTATCGAAGAAATTATCTACAATAACATAACCCCCGAACCGTCTCTATAATTCTAATACCTTTCTCACAAAAAACATAAAATATAAGAAATGTTTATTAGAATACATCAGATTAAAAAATCAGGCATGTGATTTTTTCCAATAATAATCACATGAGATTCCACAGAAATCACATGGGATTTCTGTGATTCAATGTAAATCTCATGAGATTCAACCAAAATCACATGAGATTCCACAGAATCACATGAGATTCCATGGAAATCTCATGTGATTCAATTTTGGTTTTTGAAAAATTAAAAACCGAACCATCGGTTTCTAGTTTCGGTCGGTTTTTTCGGTTCAGTTTTTTCGGTTTTCGGTTCGGTTTCGGTTTTTTCGGTTTCTTCTGCTCACCCCTAATGTAACATGTTATTACAAACATATAAAGACTTACCTTATAGTCTCTCACTGTTTTTGCCACTGTTCCGGTTTTCTTCTCTTGTTCTTTTTCCTTTTTGGTATTAAGTGCTCTATTATCATTCGGCTTCTTGTCTCTAATAATGACAATTTCACAACCTTTATTTATTTTTAAATCTTGTATCGTACAAGACCAAAAACCTTCGATTATTTTCGTTTGAACAAGCAAAAGTATCGTCCTAGTATATACTCTTATTGCATGACGTTCAATTGCCAACTTTGTGTCACACTTTGGAGCTGCATCAATTGTTTTGAAGTCTAATGCCTCTTGTCTATACCTTTGCCTTTCCATTGCTGATTCATATGACATCATGAAACTAACAAGTGTTGCCCCAGGGCTTGTGAAACTTTTTAAGCACGAGTTTTCACTTTCAGGCCTTGAAGTGGTCCTCATCAATCCAAATAATGGAGAGTCAATAAAATAAGCTGGAATCCAAATTTCTTGAAGATTAAACATCTTTGTCATCCATTTGTGATTTTGCAAACCAAAATCTTTAATCAATTTTGCCCATTTCCCTTCAAACTTCAATGGTTCAATGAACATATTCCCAACGATCTTATCAAAACGTTCTTTGAAATTTGTTTTATCGTATATTTCCTTACAAATCTGTTTCAGATAAAAAAGAGTAATTAGTTGAATCATAGGAGATTCAAAGATGAATCACCAGTGATACAAAGTTGAATCACATGAGATTCATGTGAAACAGTTATGTGCATAAAAATACCTTTGATGGAATTTTTTGCATAATATGCCACATGCAAAGTCTGTGTTTGGCTTTCGTAAAAACGGCTTCGATAGCTCTCTTCGTGGATCCATCTTGATCTGTCACAATCATGGTTGGTTCTTCTAAGAAAGCAGTCATGAATGCATTTAGCAGCCACGTGTATGATTTTGTATCTTCATGTAAAAGCATTCTCGTACCAAGTGTGACACACTTTCCGTGATTATCGATGCCAATGAATGGTACAAACTTCATGTTGTACCTATATAAAAATAATTTTGTTATTACTTGTGAGTATAGAAGAATCACATGTGATTTAGATGGAATCACATGTGATTATAAAGGAATCACATGTGAATCATAGACAATCAATGTGATTTTACTAAAATATGAGTAATTATATAGGATAACAGTGAATCACTTACTTGTTGTTGTTGAAAGTTGCATCAAAAGACACTATGTCTTCAAACTCCTTGTAATTGCATTTGGCAACTTCATCAGCCCAAAACATTGCAACTAACTCACTGTTTTCTACCTTATACTGAAATGTAAAGTTTGGCACATACATTTTTCTGTTTTCCATTTTGTTTATAAGCATTTATGGGTCACTTTCACCTATGAAGACATTAACGTCCCTCTCATAATTCTTAAAATCATTAGTCATCCAATGAAAATATTCATACCCGCCTTTCATGCTACTTAACAAGTTGTGTGCACGTGTTGCACCAATTTCATTTGTTGCAGCTTTGACAATAAACATTTTTTCTAGCTTGAGTCATCTTTCTTTGTTTCTTTCTAAAGTGTTTGTACTCTTTTGGGATAAGCATGTGATTGTGTTTGGGGTAAAATTGATCTAACTTGTATCTTCCAGAAACAATATCCAAAACTAATTTTATATAAGCTTTGCAACCTGTTACATGAGTTGTTGTATTTCTTTTTTGTTTGACACTATATTCAGGATCAAGAGTGTCAACATTTATACCTTTTGGAACACATTCTCTGTTACACATGATGTACTTGTGTTTTACCGCTCCTGATTTTGTTAACCTTTGCCCTGATTTTTTAACTTCAAAACCTCCCATTTCAGCGTATTTCGTATACATATCTATAGCTTCATCTACTGTATCATAGTAGGTCCCCTCAACTGGTATAGGAATTCCTTGTACATGAGGCTCCCAATATATCGATCCACCAGGTGTTTCATTTTGCTCGTATAAAGTTGCTCTTGGTGTTTTCATACAATCTGTATATCAAAAAATATAATCACATGAGATTCATGATAATAGAACCACTAAATCACATGCAATAACTAAAAAAAGAAACAACATAAATCACATGTGTTTATACATGTTGTATAATTGAATAACATGTGATTTTACCATAATCACATGTGATTCACATGTGTTTTTACATGTTCTATAATTGAATAACATGTGATTTACCAGAATCACATGTGATTCACATATGTTTGTACATGTTGTAAAATCACATGTGATTTTACATGTTGTATAACTGAATAACATGTGATTCTGATTTACATGAATCACAGAACAATACAACTCTAAAATCACATGTGATTTTCATTATTCATAACAAAACACTTACAGAGCAGAATAACATGTAATTTTACCTATAACTTCTTCCATAACGGTATCTGGATCTTAAACTTCTAGTAAAACATCATCTCCATCTGATTCAACCTCATTCTCTTGTTCAACAATCTGTTTGTTTAGATAGATCAGTTTAGTTACATCTATAACATCATCTTCATCTATTTTCCGGCGATCGACGATGGGTTTATATGAATTTTGGTAATCTACGGAGTTTTATAGTGATTTAGCGTGATGGATGATAATTTTCTGATGATTTAGAGTAATTGATTGAATTCTGGCGGTTGAAGATGATGTTTTTCGGTGAGTTTTTAATTTTCTAAAGGGGTGATTTTGTGGTGTCGTGGTGTGTGTGTTTTTGAAGAGAGAGAAAATGAAAAAAATAAATGAGGGGTAGATAGCTTTTATTTGTTTTATATATGATTGGGGGTTTTATTATAAGCCATTGGATGTGGATGAAATCAAGGGCCAAGATCTCTTAAATTGTTCTTTGGTTGGTACAAGTTCTATGGGGATCTCACCTCTTATAAATTAACATCAACTCGGATCTCATCCAAGGGTACTTGCAGTGTCGGATCAGCCAAACACTTTTAAGGTTCGACACGTGGAACGTGTCATGAACACTATCAAGCTCTTTAGGTAAATCTAGCCTATAGGCCACTAGACCGATCCTCTCAATGATCTCAAATGGTTCAAATAACCTAGGTGCTAATTTCTCCTTCTTCTCAAAGCGTAACATACCTTTCCAAGGTGACACTTTGAGCAAGACATACTCACCTACGCTGAACTCTAAGGGTTTTCTCCTCTTATCGGCATAGCTTTTCTGACGATCACGCGCAGCCTTAAGTCTATCATTAATCTGCGAGATCTTCTCAGTGGTTTCTTGTACTAACTCAGGTCCTATCAACTGACCCTTTCCAACCTCTGCCCACAAAATCAGGGAACGACACTTTCTACCATACAAATCTGCAAACGGTGCACATCTCACACTAGAATGATAACTATTGTTATACGAAAACTCCAATAATGGAAGATGAACATCCCAACTTCCCCCGAAGTCTAAGACGCACGCC
>BQNB010036476.1:0-50105 GCA_026074375.1 Tanacetum coccineum | reverse complement strand
TAAGGTTCTGGTTGTTAGCTTATTTTTAAGCTCAAAAGTAGTGTTTTGTTAAGATTGCAAAAAATCTTCTAAGTGTTGAATATGTGTGAAACACCTTTTTCATTAATCTTTTTAAGAGCTTATTTGATTTTCAAACTCCTTTTTAAAAGTGGTTTTAAGTGTCTTTTTGGCCAAGCTTTTTAGTGGTATAAGCCACTAAGCCACAAGATCTGTTTTCTAGCTTAAAAATAAGCTAGAAAAGTCCTTTTAGGCTGTTTGGTTAACAGTTTGGCCAAAAAGCTCATTTGATTATTTAAGCTTATCTGCTTAATGCATTTGCTTATTTTAGGATTAGTATTGCTTATTAGGTTAGTTTAAGCCTATAGCTTATTTCACTTAGGTTAGGGCTTATTTGAGCTTATTGCTTCCTTTAGTTAAAAACTTCAAGTTTTAGAGTCTTTTTAGTTAATCTGACATTTAAGCTAGTTTCAGCTTATTCTAGTTGCTTATTTTTATGCTTTGGTGCTTTTTAGATATATCCTTTCATCTGTCTTAGCTTATTTGTGCCCAAAGTGCTTAACAGTTAAGCAAAAGGTCACTTAGTGTAATATAGCTTAATCTGTCACCCTTTAGAAGCTTATTTTGTGCTTATTTTATGGCTTATACAAAAAATGTTTTTGTAAAAGTTGCTTATTTGTTGCTTATCTAAAAAGTTATAAAAAAATGGCAAATAAAAAACATTTGGGAGTTGGGGGAAGTCCTAGGTGAGCAAGACTCGAACCCGGGACCTCAACCCCCTCTCACCAAATGTGTTAACACCAACACACACTACCACTAGCGCCCTTGGGACTTTTCCATTAACTCTTGCATAATCAATAAACTTATACACGTTTTGAGCCCTTTAACCCATAAGCACTTCGAAGCTTATTCTGGGCTTTTTAGAGGTTATTTGATAAGATGGCTTAACCAGCTTATTTTTCCTAGGAACTTTACTTCATTTAGGACTTTCCTGCAAATTTTTAGATTTTTCTAACTTTATTTGTTATTTTTCTTTAATTTTCGTATATTAAAATTTTAGAAAATCATTTAAAATTAGTAAATTAAGTCAGAAAAATACAAAAAAAATAGTTTTTAGTTTTAGAATTAATATTTTAAGGTTTACAAACTTTAAAAACATTTTTATCATTTTTAGATTTTAAATTTCATTTTTAGCTTTTTAAATTAATTTTAGGAAATAGTTTTTAATTATAAAAAGTAGTGAAAAATATTTTTCTGAGTTTTTATCACATTTTAGACCTTTCTAAAGTAGAAAATCATTTTTTGGAATTTTTAGGTGTTAATTTGTTATTTTCTAGAATTTTAAATAGATCAAATAGGTTTTTAATTCATAAAAAATTATTAAAAAGTCAAAAAAATATAATTCCTTTTTAGAAAATTTCATTTTGTCATTTTAGAGGTTTAGAAACTAAGTTTGCATTTTTAGGGTTTAATTTTGACTTAGTTGATAATTAGACGCGTTTTTAGGATCCCCGGTTTTTGTTTTTAGTTTAAAATTATGTTGCTTTAATTGTTTTTAGTGTAGATTGCATTAATTTCCTCGTAGATTTAGAAAACCAATCAAAATCTTTGTTCCATTCAAGCATCAAATGTCAAACCGTCTTTCGACTTTCCATTGCATTCCTCGTTAGGGATAACGACCGAGAATCATACTTCCCGGATTCTACATTGAGATTTTTGATTCTTATTATATATTTATATATTTATTATATTTAATATATATAAAGGGTTGAATTTATCATTGTCATTGGTACTACTCTTTGTTAGGATTATGAAAATCCATGTAAAAGACTCGGTCACCCCGTGTAATTTCTAGCATAGGTTAGCTCGTAGCCTTAATATTAATTGTTTAGTTATCATATGACTTATGGTGTTGGGTCGGGTCTTTACCCACATGTTAGCTCACTCCATAGCCCACTTAGGGGCATAAAACTCATGTATTTATACCCCCTTTCCAGCCATGGGAAGGGGTTGGTTGTTCATTTTATCAAAAACACACATAAGGTGTAGCTTTTCTCACTAGAACTCACTTTCTCTCTCTGCAAATTCGGCCAACCCCTAGATCATTGATTATGTTATGATATCCAATATACTACAAAGACTCTCTTATTGCATCAATCACGGGGACCTCTAAACCAGCTTGCACAACCAAGTTAATGATGTGTGCAACACAACGACTGTGCGGAAACTCTTCGAATGAAATGACCCGCTTCATCATTTGCCAAGTACCGGGTTCAATCCAATGTGCGGTAACACACATGTAAGAACCGGGCACCCCATGAGGAGCGGACTATACATCCGTTGTTAGGTTGACACAAACATTTATGTTACCAAAACTATCAATTATTTCTTGTTTAGCCGCTAACTATAGTTTTATTGCATCACGTTTGAGAGTAGAGCGACTTACATGAGTGTATCTTGGTTTTCAAGAGGTGATGTACTAAAATAAGTTTTCACAAAAATAACCCTATACAAAAAGTTATTCTAGAGACATAACACTTGTATCACCGTAATCAGAATCATTAGCTTGTAATTGTTGTGTTAATAAGGGCTTGTTTCGCAATGATTTTGTCTTTTTGTAACATTGTTTGTATCTTTAACAAAATGGAGCATATGACGACTATTCAAATTTTAGATGGTAATGGTTGACTAATATTATTTTTCATTGTCACACATGGTTTTAAAACCGAACCGATATATTAACACATTTTAATACGTAACATTTGAATATGATTCGGAAACGATCGTGCGGTTAACCAAAGGTGAGGCAACGTACGTCTGAGTACAAAAGGCTCGCCCTCCCATTATAACCTCAAGAGGGAAAACCTCATCCGTGTTACAATTTGCATATGATGGATTTATACATGTCAAAACCATGATTGCAATATGTCGTTGTGTACTAGTGGATTATACGGGATAAGGCTGGAGAAAAGGCTGAAAGAACTGGGACTGTTTACGATAATAGAAAAAATAGTACATCCAAAAGCGCAAACACATCGAGTGTCAAAGCACACTGTTTTGAGTTACATTGACAAGGCATAGAAGGTGCATCTTGTGGTGCCATCATTTGAGGCATCCCATGGTATCCTGATTAATCAACAAAAAGAAAAGTTTTAGAAGTGGTTCACGAACAATGGTCATGGCTTTAATAAGAAATTAACTAGTTGCAGGACTGTAGAACATATTACTGTTTAGACCATATTACTGTTTAGACGTTCTTCGGCTGTGTGTATGATATGATAATCAGAGTTCCATTAAATGAATCTCAACCTATATACATAAATATTCGTTTTTGACTAGTATATTTGTACTTGAACAAAAATTCTCACAGGAGACCACTAACAGTACAATCTCAACCTATATAACCAAGCATAACATTTTTTCTTGACTCCATGTGGGATTCAAAATTGTTTTCACAAAGTTACACGATATATGTGAGTCCCTTTAGGAATAGATCTCTGCAGCCTATTAAGGATGATAGCCAAGATGTATAAATACAATTGACTATATAGAAACACTGATTATGAATACTATGTGTTAATGCGGAATCTTAACACAAGTACTAAGAAAAACAATGTAGAACTAAATAATAACTTCTATTAATCTGCTTTTGAGTGATTACAGATTACTAACTATTGAGATATGATTTTGTATGAGATATCTTGAGAAAACGTACGTCTAACTATGCCAAGAGGGATCCTTTTATAGACTAAGGATAAACCCTAACAGGCTTACAAAACGCATACATATCTTTTCCTTGAATATCTCATACATATCTCTTAAACGGTACTAACTATTTTCTAACTAACGGTACTAACTAACTGATCAGTACTTAACACTTTGTACTGTCAGTACTAACTATAACTAACGGTACTAACTATTTGTATTGTCGGTACTAAGTTAGGAAAAACGTAATTCCCAACAATCCTCCCTTAAACATGAATGTTGAACTCTTTTAACTTCATGTTTCTTTAACTTCTTTAATGCATAGAGGATGTATCCAAACACTTTCAACATTTCTTGATCTTTTAAGCTATATCCTTCTTGAGCAGCAACTTTGTCTTCTCAGCAACACAACAACATCTTTTCAGCAACAATCCAACTAAGTTGGCTTTGTAGTTTTGGCAAACTACCAGCCATAAACGGATTTGATGTTCCTACGGACGCGGACCTAACTATAGGCTACTTCCGTCCGCGGAAAACACACGCATCCGTACACACGATTACTGCGGAACCTTGCCCGACAAGGGACCCACTCCGACCACTAACGAAACAAACGAAATATTAGGAAACCCTAATATTTCACTCGCTTATAAAAGGGGGGTGGGGGGGGGGGGGGGGGGGGGGGGGGACCCTCGTGACACAATGAACAGAATGATCTTCCTCACCACCATACCTACACTTTTCTCTCTCTACATGTTTACTTACTCACACACCGGAGTCTAATCGTGGGGTCCGTCCCCACGGTAAGGCTAACGGTTTCCATTTAATTGTGCAGGAAATCATCTCACCTCTCTTGCTCTAGTAAAAGATTTGATACCCAAATCATTCGAAGGCCCGACCCAACAAAGGATTTGAGCCTTGTTTTAAGCCCGACACTTATTTTGTACTGACAAGTGGCGCCATCCGTGGGACACTAACACAACCACGTTTTCTAAAATACTCATCATGAGCACTCGCGAACAACACACCCCAACCATTCCCACGTCCGCCGTGCGAAACACCGGAGGAAGAAGTGGCCCGCAAGGTCTCGAGGAGCCTACGTCTGACGAAGTCCTAAGAGAACCGTGCGACAAAAACTACCACCAACTGTTGTCGCTCATCGCTGAAAAAATGCAAAAAGAAAAAGAGCAGCAAGATAAGCTCAACGCAATAAAGGCACGCCTACTCTACGGTGACGAATCCGGAAGAAATCCAAGAAATCACGAAGAGTCGCATTACTCTGAATCCAAGACGCCAACTACCCGGACATAGCTGAGAAGGAGGCATGGAAGTAAGCACTCCCGAAGCCCGTCACCAATTGCCAGTGTCTTCAGAAGACTCAGACGAAACAAACATCCTTCACTTGGGCCCAGGCCGCGGAAGGAGGGTGGTGTATTCAATAGGTTGGGGGGAAAAGAACAAAGCGCATCCGCACATTCTAATAGCCGCCACAAGAGTTCCCATGCGAAGGGAACTAAGGTGCAACTAAGGAAGCATCATCACAGGGGTACATCGCCCCGAGGAAATAGCAGATATTCGGAGAGTAAAGACAGCGAGGGAGGTCACTGGAAATCCAAATCAAAGAGGCACAGGTCAAACACCTATGAAGATGAATCACTCCTCACTTGACTGTGAGGAAAGAAACCTTACACACCTCGGATCCGAATTATGATTTCCCTAAGGACAAGGATGCCTAGCCATGTCAAGACATACGACGGAAGCAGGGATCCGGAAGACCACTTAAAGCTATTCCAGTCTGCTGCAAAAACAGAGAGGTGGGCAATGCCAACGTGGTGCCATATGTTCAACTCAACACTGGAAATGCTAGGGTCTGGTTCGACAAGCTCCCAAAAGAATCCATGACCGCAAAAAAAAAGAAGATCTAAGAGCAGCACTCAGGGAAAATTATCTCCACAAACACAACACAATCAAGGATCCGGTGGAAATACACCATATCAAGCAAAGAGATGGAGAATCCACAGAGAACTTTATGGAAAGATACAAAGCATAAGTCCTGGACGTGGAAGGAGCGCCGGAATGCAAGAAATCCTTCGGAAACATGCACGGGATACCTCCCAGAGTTGTTCAAACGTTTATACGAGAAAATCCCGAGATCAATGGACGAGATGTACAGGGTGACTACGTCTTTTCTGCAAGGGGAAGTCCTGCGATCAGTCAAGTCCGGAAAAACGCACCCGCGCATGGAGTCAACCAGAAGACAGAAACAAGCCAAATTTCAAAGGTTTACAAAAACAAGCAATGGTCGTATCGGAAGCCCGATAGTGTCTTCACTGCTTATACGAAAACCCCGAAAAGAATTTGTTGCTTAGAAAAAGTGAAAATTCCAAGGCTCCACCGCCATATGGTAACTCTTCGGAAAAAAAGGATTCCAAACAAGTAACTGTGAATTCCACGCCGATGACGGGGCATAGCACGGGACTAAAGCAGCAGCTGAGGAAGTATATAAACGAGAATGATCAAGTCAGGTAAAATTGAGTCTTAATTCAACAAAAAATTACATGACAGAATGACAAGCAAAGCACAAAAGAAGGGGAAGGTGGATGGCCGGAAAAGACAAGCCCCTAGCCATCTTGATGATTCAACCATAGGAGAAGGTAGCCAAACAAAGGGTCACCCAGAGCTTCTCTCCAGAGACAGTAATCTATTTTCCGTCTTTAGGAGAGGAATATGGAATGGAAGGACCAATGATCATCGAAGCTAAAATAAGAGGGTACTTCGTACACTGGATATACGTGGACGGAGGAGCGTCCTCAGAAGTTCTATACGAACATTGTTTCATCAGGCTCCGGCCAAAAATAAGAAGCCAAATGATTCCAGCTACCACATCACTTATAGGATTCAGTGGAGAAACTATTTAGCCGATAGGCTAGATATCCCTACTAGTAAAGATAGGTGACGAAGAGCATTCCACTTTCGCATTGATGAACTTCATGGTTATCAGATCACCAACCTAACACAATGGAATAATAGGCAAAACGGGTATAAGAAAGATCAGTGCCGTACCATCCACGGCACATGGAATGTTAAAATTCCCAGTCAAAGGAGGAACAGTGACGTTACGAAGTAGTAGAGTCATCCCGATGGAATGTGCAATGATCTCTAGACCTAACACACAATACCCCGTGACCAGTTAGGTGTTAGAGGAAGAGATAAAAGTGGCCATTCATCCTGAGTACCCTGAGCAAACAATAGCCATAGGATCTACCCTAACAAAAAAAGGACGCAAAGAACTATGTGCTTTGCTCAGACAAAACCTAGATGTTTTTGCCTGGAAGCCAGCGGACATGACAGGCGTCCCCGTGGCCATCGCGTTCACCACCTAAGATGTCCGCGAATGAGGCCACCTGACAACAAAAGAAATATGTGGCAAGCCCGAAAGAAATAAAGAAATCCAGGAGGTGGTGGAAAATTGGTAGATGCTAGAATCATGAAAGAAGTCCATTATCACAGCTGGCTATCTAACCCGGTTCAAGAGATACAAGAAACAAGCTGGGACCATAGGCTAATGAGTGTGGATTTCAAAGATCTAAACAAAGCATGTCATCAGGATGGTTATCCCCTGCCGGAGATAGATTGGAAAGTAGAGTCTCTCTGCGGATACCTTTTCAAGTGCTTCCTGGACGCATACAAAGGATACCACCAAATCAAAATGGCAGAGGATGATGAAGACAAAACATCATTCATCACGAGCCAAGGGATATTCTGTTACTCAAAGATGCCGTTCGGCCTAAAGAATGTCGGGGCAACCTATCAACGCTTAGTAGACAGGGCGTTCCAAAAGCAGATCGGACGCAACCTGGAAGTATATGTCGATGACTTAGTCATAAAAAGCCACACGAAAGAAGAAATTATCCGAGACATAGCAGAAACATTCAAAACTCTCCAGCAAATAAGCATAAAGCTAAATCTAAAAAAATGCACCTTTGGAATGCAGGAGGGGATGTTCTTGGGCTACAAAGTAAACGCTGACGGGCTAAAAGTATGTCCAGACAAAGCAGACGCGGTCCTTAGCTTACCGTCTCCGGGATGCCTTAAAGATGTACAAAAACTGAACGGGAAACTAGCAAGTTTAAACAGATTTCTGTCAAATTCAGCTGAAAATCACTGTCGTTCTTCAAAACCCTGAAGAAGTGCACAAAGAAGAGCGATTTCCAATGGACTCGGGAAGTCAAAGTAGCCTTCAAACAGATGAAGAAACTCATAGCGAATATCCCAATGCTGACCGCACCAAAGAAAAGGGAGGAGCTAATCATGTACTTAGCCGCGGCCAAGGAAGCTATTAGTGCAGTCTTAATGACCGAAAGGGGGGCAAGTAAATGCCAGTGTACTTTGTGAGCCGCGCCTATCAGGTCCGGAGATCAACTACACCCCCATGGAAAAACTCGTGTTAGCCTTGCTCAGCGCAAGCAGGCGGCTGAAAAGATACTTCCAGGCACACACAATTGTTGTATTCACACATCAACCGATAAAGCAACTATTGTCAAACTCAAAAATCACCGGAAGGATGCTAAAATGGAAATTTGAGCTATAAGGATATGACATCCAATACAGGTCAATGATATCGATCAAAGGATAAATATTGGCTGATTTTATCATGGAATGACCGGAGGAAGAATCCCTGGATGAACTTATGACATAACCAGAAGAACTACCAGAACCTTGGACTTTGTTCACAGATGGGTCATCCTGTATAGATGGTTCCGGAGTCGTGCTGATACTAACAAACCCGAAAGGGGTTGAATTCACATATGCCATGAGGTTTAGGTTTGAGGCCACCAATAATGAAGCTGAGTATGAAGCATTAATACCTGGTCTCCGGATCACAGAACAAATGGGTGTAAAAAACCTTCAAGCAAACGTAGACTCACGGCTTGTAGCCAACCAGGTCAATGGCTCTTACGTTGCAAAGGAGTCAGGTATGGTCCAGTACTTGGAAAAGGTAAAAACGCTCACAAGTAGTTTCAAAGAATTTTCCATCAAGCAAGTACCGCGGAGCGAGAACAAGAAGGCGGATTCCCTAAGCAAGATTGCATCTATAAGCTTCGCACATCTTAGCAAGCAAGTACTTGTGGAGGAACTAAATGAAAAGTCTATAAATGAGAAAGGAGTCCTCGCTATAGTGGAGGAGGAAGGACACACATGGATGACACCCATATGCGAGTACCTCACAAAGGAAATCCTTCCGAAAGATAAAAAGAAAGCAAGGGCGGTACGTCGCAAGGCATCCAGGTATGCCGTGATCAATGGAACTTTATACAAGAAATCTTTCTTGGGACCATGGCTCCGGTGTGTCGGACCACTTCAAGCAAACTACGTCCTTAGAGAAATACACGAAGGATCTTGCAGCATGCACTCCGATCCTAGATCCGTGGTCGCTAAGGCTATCCGGACAGGATATTACTGGCCAACAATGCACATAGATGCGCGGAAACTAATAAAGGAATGCAATGACTGGCAAGTCCATCGCCCCATTCCATAGAAAATCTGCAACATAATTAAAACAAAAAAAAAAAAAAAAAAAAAAAAAAAAACAGAACTTAACCCCCATCACGTCTCCGTGGCCATTCTACAAATGGGGGATCGACATAGCCGGACCCTTCCCGGAAGGTCCAGGCAAAGTCAAGTTCTTGATTGTAGCCATTGATTACTTTACCAAATGGATCGAGGCAAAGCCCGTCGCGACTATCACGGGTAATCAAGTGAAGAAATTCGTATGGGACAACATTGTCTGCAGATTCGGACTACCAGGGGAGATTGTATCGGATAATGGAAAACAGTTTCGTGACAACCCATTCAAAGACTGGTGTGAAAAACTATGTATCCGCCAGTGTTTCGCCTCCGTGAAGCATCCACAAACAAATGGCTTGGTCGAAAGAGCAAACAGAAGTTTGGGAGAAGGAATCAAAGCTCGATTGGATGAAAGAAGCAAGGATTGGATAGGAGAACTCTCACACGTCCTATGGGCACACCGCACCATGATCAAATCAAGCAATGGAGAGACACCGTTTTCGCTAACATACGGCACGGAAGCAGTCATACCAGCGGAAATAGGCATGCCAACACTCCGGACTGCGGAAGTAGACTTAATAAAGAATGACGAAGCCTTGGAAATAAATTTGGACCTCCTAGAGGAAAAAAGAGAGCAAGCAGCAATACAAGAGGCGAAAAGCAAAGCTAAAATGGAAAAATACTACAACTCTAAGGTCCGCGGCACAAGCTTCAAACCGGGGGACATGGTCTACCGCAGCAATGATGCAAGCCACGCCGAGGATGGAGGTAAACTTGGACCTAAATGGGAAGGACCGTATGAAGTCACGGAATCATTAGGAAAGGGAGCGTACAAGCTCAAAGACCGCAAAGGAAATGAACTTTCGCGAACGTGGAACATCTGTAATCTCAAAAAATGTTATATACATGAAGTGTAAGCACCTGCCCGACACGTATGATGCTCCGGAAGGCAATATTTCAATTTTTCTTTCTTTTGTAATGTCTTTTGAATCTTAATGAAAAAGTGAGGATTAGCTACCCTCACAAGTTTTAAGTCCTATGTATTATTTTCGCTTTGCAAAATTATGTCAATTGTAAATGCGCAAAAAGGAGCCACGCTCACCAATTATTTTAAAGCTCGAATAAATAAAGGTTAAGCAACCTCAAAATTAGCTCAGGTGTGTAAGAGGTATTGCAAACCTGGCACCGGGAGAATAACCCACAAATATTCATAAGACTATCTATCACGAACGTACAACAGTAATAATAAAAAGGTAGCGACATCATAACATTTGCGAAAAATATCCGTGTTATGGGGCGGACGCGCCAGCATCCGCCCAAATACGTGCCAACATGATAAGCTAGAAACCGCAACAAAAAGGCCAACATACGGCCGCGGTAAAAAAGCACACGTTCACATTACATACAAGCCGCAAATAGAAATAGCCACACACGGCCACGACATACAAAAAGAGAACATAAAGCTAAAAGCGACAAGTCTCAAGCTTGGGGACGGCAACAACGCTTCCCAGGGCCTCATCCGTGTCTTCTTCATCATAATCCTCTACGGAGAGAGGGGCCACGGAAGTACTAGCCTCACCCACCCAAGTCTGGGAAGACAGAGGAGCGGAGACTATCTCCATCATCAGTTGGCGGAGAGCCGCAGCATGCTTCCTTGCCCCCGCAGCACGGGCATGGACATTCATTAAAGCAAAAGACAAGGAAGTCTCCCCGACAGCTGTTTTATCACCCTCATGATAAATAGGAATGGAGAGCTGCTCAATGCACGGCTGTAAGTAAGCAGCCTCCGGAAGGCCAGCAAGAGGTCCGTCCAGTAGGAAGCAATCCAGAACCTCATCCATCCCGGCATCCTTCTTAGACTTCAACAAATTCACCAAGGGGAAGTCTACGTCTTCAAGGGCCTTAACCGCATCAATATAGCTTGCTTTGGCAGCCTCCGGGTTGTAAGCATCAACCACGGAAAGATTTCTCCCGGCAGTCCCATGCTCATAACCGGCCTCTAAGCCTTCCTGCATGCCAAAGTCAACAGCCCGGCCCAAAGCGTGACCCAGAGTACCCTGATACTACGGAGATTTTAATCATTTGAGGAAAGCAATGTCACACCCCCAGACGGGGCTTGGACGGAATACGTGTCCGGAGGCGTGACTTTAGTGAGCATCTCAAGTACAAAGCATAAAGAACGACCTCTAAAGGTACGTTTTGAAAAATAAACACCGTTGCAACAGCTCCTGGGCCTGCTCTTCCTACCGAATCTCCATTTTTTCCTTAAAATCCTAAAAACCGGTATGCAGAGAAGAAACCTACAAAGATAAGAAAACTTAAAAAAACAACACACAAAAATACACGCGAAATAAAAGGTACGGACATACCTCAGAGGCGAGTCTATCTCGCTCAGACGCCAGGGAAGTAATCTTGTCCCCGGCCTCGGCCAGGCGCACCTTGAGCTATCATCCAGGTGGACGCGAGGCATGCAAACACGAGAGTCAGGCAAGGAGATGCCATTGATCCTTTGAGTGACTGTATCTTAAGCACCGAAACCTCCGCAGTCAAAGCGGATTTTTCTCCGTACAATGAAGAAACTTAATCACGGAGGCGAATAACCTCCGCGGCTTCCGCCTCCTTCTCCGCCAGTTGGGACTTCAACCTGAGAATCTCTAAATCTTTCTCCTCCGCAACCTTCCTCAGTGCAAAAACACGATTTAGCTCTGAGCGTTTTCCTTAGTCCAGTTCTGCTCCGCACGGGACCTCAACTCGCCCACGTAGATCACACTTGCCGCGCTGCCCCTACGTTAAACTCCGTATACAGTTGATCGTAATCCATGGTACGGAGAGCAGAGAAGAAGGCAGGGGGAGCAACGCGATCCACTAAGGTGCGGCAAGAAAAACCATCGTCCAACAGTGAATCGTGTAACACCCCCAAATTGGTAGAAAACCGGAATGGTTGACAATGAGGTGCTACGTCTCTAGTCCACACAATAAGATATAAAAAACCGACTCAAAGAGACGTTTAAATAAAGTTTCATTCGATGCATTTTAAAATATCAGAGTTTTTAGTTATGGTCCCAAAATATAAAGCGTATAAACATACTTTCGTACGTCCTTTTTAAAACAAAAGCTTCATAATACCAACAGTTTGACATAAGTTTTTAAAAGATAAAGTTGCATCGAATTTAAGTAAACACATAATCCATCTTCATTGATATCCGTCACGGCTCCCATCCAAGTTTATACCTTAGGACCTGAAATTAAACATGATAAAGGTCAACACAACGGTTGAGTGAATTCATAGGTTTATCAAGTAAATAGTGGACCACAGATTTATGTGAAAGTAGGGGACTGTGAAAACAAATTCAGTAGTCCAAAACATGTATTATTGCACTAAGCTCATAACCCCGAAGCCTTAAATGTTTGCGCCCCAAATAAGGTAGGGTGTCTGCCAAAACAGCCTACAAGTTCCTCTAAATGTTAAATGCACCATGATCAACTTGTGACCAGAAATTCCAGGTGGGGATTGTTAGTCCCGATAGATCTATCCACAACACTAGCGCTCACTATAATAGCAATTGACGGTTCATGATATGGTAGAGACTTAGATGGCAATCTGGTAACTTAGGCAATAATATTTAGGCAATAATCTGGATAAAATACAGTTTAAAACACTTGTGTCCGTAGTAAAACAAGCATGTAATTTCACCCCGTTGAGTTTGTAAAACAAGTAGATAGAAATGGGGCTATGAACTCACCTCGAGTTAATGATAATCCAAATACAACAGAAAATGCGTCACGGAAATGACTGAATACAACCTAATTAAATACAGGCCGTATAAGTACTGAGTACCAATAACATATATATAATTCTATAAAGCTACATCACCATCTAATTGTGTTTATGAAATCATATTTAAATCGCATTAGTTAAACAAATACCACATGTTCGTACTCGTATAATCGAATAAATAATTTAATTGTCCTTGTAAAATAATATTTATAAAGTTTAAGACATGTATAAATATTATATAAATGATTTTAAAATGTTTCGCAAAAATTTATTTAAAACGAACCAACACTATTCATGTCAGGAAAAGTGTCTAGTTTACAAACCATATATCCGAAAATTATGAAAATCGGCAGGTTTATGTAAAATGTCGTTCCGAACAACTTTGTAGTTTTACACTTCGGCTCAATCGGACCCGAAGGTCCTCAAAACGCAGTTTCAGTAGCTGCTGAAGCATTTACGGGTTTTCAGCTTTTATAAGTAATGTTCGATAACTTTGAAACGTCGTATCTTACTCGTTTTAGCTCCGTTTTTAGCGATTCTTTCAAGCACGTTCTTGTAATTCAAATTTCTATTTATTTATGATGTTTTCCAAAAATAAATGTTCCGATGAACAGTAACTTTTTATAAAATTATTTTTATAAAAGTATTAATTATCGTAAACTTGTAATCGTCGTATCTCCTTCGTTATAAATCGGTTTTTCGAGTTTCTTACCTTTTTGGAATCGTCATGAGACGTATTATTTTTATAAAATGATAAACCCACTGTTTTTATTTCGAATCAAAACAGCCCTTTTTATGTCCTTTATATAACTAATTTTATACACTTGTTTTTATATACTTTTTAACCAAATAAAATACCACAAGTTTTCCACAACCTTTTATATCATATGCCATACATATATAATGTCCATTAGTCCATTTTGTCCATGATATCAAGTCCTTTCATGACTTTTACTTACAAACTTATTAAGTAAACTTTTATACCATTACTTAATATATACTTTTTATCAATAAGCCCACACTTGTATAATGCTTATGTTCCCATTATAACATGTTCTTGACATCCACATGACATATGAAAAAGTGTATAAAACCATGATCACAAGTAAAAATATGTCTTACATGTTTAAAAGCATCATAATGGTGATTTTGCTATAGAGAACTAATATACACATAAAATGATAATTATGAAATGATTAGGGTCTTAGATAACCTTAAGTGAATGAGTGGTGAAAGGTAAACAAATCACACCCTTGCGATTTATACCATTGGCTTGAAAATAAATGATGAAACCCTTAACTTAGATTAAGCCTTAAGAATGCTTAACCAAGCCTTTAATTCTTCATGGTATAGCTTAAGTATGATATATGAATACTTGTAAATGGGGTAGAGAAATTTGTATGAATTGGTTTAAAAAAAGGGTGAGTCGTGGCTGTTGGGAGCAAAAAGGAGAGAAAGATTTGATTTTTTTACTTAATGAAAGAGTTGTGTGTTATCTTACTCTTGTATGCTAGTATATGTATTGAATAAGCTAGTCAAAAAGGTAATTAGAAGTCTTAGACACATTGAGAAAATTAAGGAAAGTCTTTGGTCTTTGTTCCTAAATATTAAGAACACTTCATGAAATCATGGAATATGTTTTCAAAGTTAATACTTCTTTGTATTTCCATCCCTACAACCGGCTCAAACCCACAAGGCATAAGAAGCACTCAGGATACCGGCAGAAAGGAGCCTAATGGCTTTCAAGAAGTTTAACGGTTTGCTCTTGACGAGCAGTAAGATGAGGCGCTGAATCCTTTTCTAGGACGCCTCCCGTATACAAAGTGACGGAAATAGGGAATACACAAGAATCAACCCAGAAAAAATGGTTGGTCCAATTTTTAATGGAATCCGGAGGTTTTGGAAAGCAAGATGGAGCCGAGGTGGAACGTTTGGCAAAAGAAAACAACCCATTGCTATACGAACGGGTGTAGAAGGCGCGGAACACGGTCACTGACGGTGAAAGGTTAAGCACGCGCGTCAGAACCTCAAAATGAGACACCCGGGCAGCACCAAAAGGAGACAATTGAGAAATATGAACGGGGAAGTATTTGAGAACAGCCATAAAAAATTTGTAAACGGAATCCTATAGCCGCAAACGTCAAAGATCCTACTATATACACCTACTTTACCGACTGGAAACTGGGTAATGGTTTTACCATGCCCTAGGGCAGTGGGATAAACCTTGGCCGGAATATAAAAGTTGTCGCAAAAGCTATCTACCATTTCTTGGGTCATAATAGAATATTTAGTAGCAAAGTTAGCCATTTGGGAGGTTGAATGAGGAAAAATGCAAACCTGAAGTCTGAAGAACCTTAAAAAAGAAGAAAATGAGGTGCGGACGTATGATAAAGATGAAAAGCTTGAAGGAATCAACAATGGTGGAAACTAAGTTATGGAAAAGAAAACAGTTTTATAATAAAAGAATAGGAGGGGAATTTATACCCGGTGTATTTATATCTAACCACAGCCAGATGATGACTCGTTTAACCCAATCACTGCGTCAACGGTTGGGGTTCGCCTACGAAAACAGTTTTAATAAATAGCTGTAATTACAGTCACATCAGTCAGAAGATAAAAGGACAACTCTGGTCCACGTACACCGAAAACGTCACCATCTTGATAAGGATGCTTCGCGAATGAAGCGCATGACAGAAAGGACGACAAATCGTTTAGCTTTAACCTCTAGGTCTAGCATTTGAATCACCGCACGCGAGACATGGTCCGCAGGCAATATCATACTAGACTGGGGGGACTTGATGACATATAGTAGGTATACCAAGCCTCCGGGCTTGGGTCACACTGCCACTTGGGCTTTTGGGCCCAATGTAGCAGTCATGGGACAAAACTAAACCCAATCCGGCACTGGTAACGGCCCGGACACAGCAAAACGGATGCGGACACAACTATAGGATACTTTCGTCCGCGGAAAACACATGCATCCGTACACACGATTACTGCGGAACCTTGCCCGACAAGGGACCCACTCCGACCACTAACGAAACAAACGAAATATTAAGAAACCCTAATATTTCACTCGCTTATAAAAGGGACCCTCTAACACAATGAACAGTATGATCTTCTCACTCTACATACATACACTTTCTCTCTCTACATGTTTACTTACTCTCACACCGGAGTCTAATCGTGGGGTCCATCCCCACGGTAAGGCTAACGGTTTTCATTTAATTGTGTAGGAAATCATCTCACATCTCTTGCTCTAGTACAAGATCTGATACCCAAATCATTCGAAGGCCCGGCCCAACGAAGGATTTAAGCCATGTTTTAAGCCCGACACTTATTTTGTACTAACAACAATGCTTTTTTAACAAAAGTAACCGAGAAATAGAGAACTCACGCATAGCGGCTGCGCCATATAGTTTTTGACAAAGTTTGATGTTGTCGGTCTGTGTGTGTTTTGAGTCATCCATTTGTACAGTGTCAGAGAGTTAACACGTTTTTTTAAAGGCAACAAATTCAATAGAACACAAGAAAACTCAATACAAAACACGGCATCCCTCCTCAATTAAACAAGATAATTAAAAGAGCGAGGGACCCGAAAGAAAAAGAAAATACAAGCAAAAAGACGTTACCGAGAATCACGAAACAAACTACCACAACGTGATTATCTATGGCAGCGAATTAGACCCGAACACCAATCAACCCAATTTAGATTTAAAGTCTTAGCTCGGTGTTTAATCCAAAAGAACGAAATAAGTTGTATCTCGAACACTAAATCCACTTCATTGTTTTGAGGGCCCTGGAACACGACTTTGTTTATGAATTTCCATAGAAAATAGAAAACCGACCAAACCACAGCTTGCCACATGGGTTTCAAACTATTGGGAAAAAAACCATTCCCATCCACGTTTAAGATATCTACTATACTCGATCCATCAAAATTGTCCAGGCTCCACCAGTCAAACACTTTGTTCCATACTGATTTAGCTTTAGAACACAAAACGAAACAATGATCCAAGGACTCGACCACTTCATTACACATTGGGCATAAAGTGGTGTCCAAATCCATCCCATATCTATCAAGAAGAGCTCTAACAGGAAGACGCCCATGTTTCAAACGCCACATAAAAACACTAACCTTGTTTGGAATGCATTTGCACGAAACGAAACAGAGTTAACACGTTGTTCGGTGTTTCATGTAACGTTTATGCATACAATGAGAAATCGTCGAGTTTAATAGTTAATTTTTGTGTGAGTTTCTTTGTTGGCTTGTGAACTTGTTTAAATTTAAAAAAAAGTTCATAAGCCTATTTTTTGGCATATTAGCTTATCAAGTTGATTTTGTGGTTTATTTAAGGATAAACTTTACTTGATAAGCTCACTAGCCGAAAAAGTTAGTTTATAAGCTTTTTCAAAAACAAAAACACTACTGCCATGCATGATTATAGTTCTCTAGATCTTCTCCATTCATAGTGTTGATTAATAATTTTTTTAACTTAAACTTGGGGTGGCACCGAGAAAAACAAACATGACCAGATTACAACACAGAATAAACTAGGCTAACGTTGGTGTAAACAACTCATGTTTGTCTCGATTGATTTAACTCGGCGTTTACTAAACATGATGTGTTCGGATTAAACAGATCGGTCCGACAATCTGTCTACGCAAGCGACTTGTTGACCCCGTCAACTTATTTAGATAAACATGTTGCATGGTAAAACATGATCTTTCAATGCTAGTCAAAATGGGTATGATCACCCATTACACTTTAACCCAGGAATTTTGTTTACCATATAAAAGACAAAATATGACCCAAATCAACACATCGTATATACATATATATAAGTCAAAATTTCCATGCATATCTATAATTCTTGTTTATAAGCTCTATTGTTTTGTATTGAACATGTCATATATACTTGTTCGAGTTGCTTCTTTACGTGTAGATAAGTTCAATCTACTTGAGTCTTTACGTCAATAACAAAGGTGTTACAAATTGTGGTGTTTAACAGTTGTACCCATTAAGTTAGTTACTTTTAGTTAAATAATACCTATTAGATTACATAATTATTTCTCAATAAGATTGTTGTTGAAAGATACATGTAAGTTCAAAACAAGACTACATTAAGAAAAGAGTGAAAAGGTATGGAAGATAGCTTTTGACAAAGTTAAAATACATGTGATCTTCTTGACCATTTGGCACTTCAACTTTTTTGCATTACTTAGCCTTGTTGTTTTCATGTTTTTTTAGGTTATTACAGTATTATTTATTTATAAAAAGAAAGAGACAAATCATTGCCAAAGTGGAAGGACTATGTTGCAATTATTTACTCCTTTGTTAAAGTAAACAAACACCTAAATACTTCAAAAGTAGAAAAGCCTTCATGTTTCAAGACTACATGCATGCTTTTGTGTTGTTCTTACCTAATTTCAATCTTGTCTTCACACGCATAAACAATTCTCAATTTCTCATGCCCAAAAACAGATGTGGTATTGTTCTAATTATTTGTAAACCATGCACAAAAACTACAATGATTCGAAAATAAGTTTTTTTGACGTATGGTTGGTGTAATCACTAGACTCAAACAATTTTGAGAACATATAAACCGTCTTTCAAGCGTAGTGTACGTCTCTTGTTATAAAATCATTTACGGTCGAAAACATGAGAATAATATGTAATTCGCGTTTGTACTAGAAATGATAAACATTGCTTGTTATGAAAAAAAAAGAAGTAAAAAAGTAGTTTATAACCTTGTTGATGAAAGCTTTTGGAAATAGCTAAAGAAGAATATTATAGGATCCCAATTCTATTAAGGGTGGATCTCATATCAAAATATTTTAATTGGTGGAACCCTTTTTCTATATGGTTTTATAATAAAAAGTTAGAGATATTTAAACAATTATTTTATCTTTATTTCCAGAAATCAAATCCCTAACTTTTTATCATGAAGTTAACTGGTCTTGGTAATTAGAATATTAATTTTTCCAATTTAATATTTTGCATTATTCAAAATATAATCATCTAAGGAAAATATTTTGTATTAGTTATTAGTTAATTTGATGGCAATCATTTTGCATTTATATATATAAGTATACTAAGCCTTTTTAACTATTATCAAAGCCTAGCAATGCATAAGACATGCTTGAATGCTAGATTTTAATCAATGTATCCCATCACTGATTTTAAGTGTACGTTGTAAGCCTTTAAACTGCGTAATTGCAACTCGAATTTCAGTAAATTCAAGTTCACTTGATGCGGGTTTTGTATAAACTTCGATCCACAACCGTACATGTATGCTCTATAATAAGCATCATACATACATGTCATAAACATAACATGAAGAATGCTCTTAAATATAAAATTAGTAACTAATCGATCATCACTTCTGTATAATCTATAAAAGCTTCTCAGATATACTGTTTTCATAAGGCAATCACTTGTTAGGTTGCCTAAAAGCTTCTCAGAAACTTTTTATAACATTCTATCTCGACGCACATGATGTTGAATCTTTATAACGAAAAAGTCTCATCAAGTACCTATTACAGAATGACACACAGCTAAATATACCAAATTTGTTGTAGTGAAATATCGTGTATACTTTAGTAAATAAAAATAATTGATGGGCAACTTAAGTGTAAAGAAACTGTCTTTGCTCAATGATTGAGACACAAAAATCTCAGCACTCACAAACGAAGATAGCGCGCTAAAAAAACTGTTGTTTGGTTTTGGTTTACAGCATGAACAATGTACAAAATAGACTTGAAGAACTCTTTATACCCTGCTTCTTTTTAATGCATAATTTTTACAAAAGCAAACATTCATGAAAAGCAAAAGCAGAAAAGATCAAAGCACCACTAACCACTAATTAATCAAAAAAGCAAGCCACCATGCATCTTTCTTCATAAAGTGTACTTCACATTAACAAATCATGTATTTATTACACATAAGATCCCCTTCATATTCTACTCCCCCTCCAAAACACACACACACACAGACACACATATTTTCAGTCTTTATTGTTGGTTAATGTTTAACAATGGCGGAAATTATGGTGGTAGAACCAAGCATTGCAAGTACTAGCAATACTAGAGAAAATGGTCATGGTTCTAATCATAATGGTAACGGATCAAAACCGCTTTATACAAGGTCTATTAAGTCTGGACGTGAGTATGTTCCTGAGCCCTTTGATTCTGAGAAACTGCCTGTCACTTTGAAGTCTGAAATTCAAAGGTTTTTACGTGTTGCGAATTTGATTGATGCTCAAGAGCCGCGTGTTGCTTGTTTATGTAAGTTTTTTTTCTTCTTGCGTCCAAGATTCTGATTCTTTTAAATTATTTCTTGGTGACAAGTAAGGTGAATATCTGATTTTTCGTATTCCCCATGTACAAGATTATTGGGGTCTATATAGTTAACATGCTACTTATATTACGGTTTCATATATTCATAATGATTCTTGTATGCGCACTTAACCAAGATTCTGGTCCATAAAAATAATATGTTGACTTGGACATTTAGATGATTCTTGGGAACATATATATCACTATGAATATTCCTTGAATATTGGATTTTTATGTGCCTTGCATGTTTTTTGATCTTGTTTGTGTAAATGAATGTGAGCTGTGTTTTCTTTTTTGTCGGTAGTTGATATATGTAGTCTATGATGCTAGTTGCTTGAATTTCTTGATTCCTGAATGAAAAAAAGGATGAGTCGTGATCCGGAAATTGTGATTCTTGTTGCTGTTAGCTTCTAAATCCCATAATTATGTTACTTATAATGAGAATATGATTGTTTAACCGGTTTTTGGGATCAGGTCGCTTTCATGCTTTTGTTGTTGCACATGAATTGGACCGTAATTCACATGGGCGTGGAGTACGACAGTTCAAGACTGCTCTTCTTCAGCGACTTGAACAGGTGAATATCAAACCCGAATAAAACAAAGAATCTGAGAGTAAATAGATATAAGATTTCATAATTAACATCAAAATTCTCTGTAATTTTACTGTCGTTTACCTGAGATTGATAGGATGAAGAAGTTACTTACAGAAGAAGGAAGGAAAAGAGTGATGTGCGTGAGGTCAGACGTGTTTATCGTGAATACAAAGATTATATTATCAAACATGGTGGTGAAAGTACTTTGGAGAACAGGTGCTTATAAATATGGCATAATACCTCAAATTTTTCTTGTTTTCTTACACTGACTTATTAATATCTTGCAGGGACGCGTTAATTAAAGCTGGTGCAATTGCTGCTGTATTATATGAAGTGTCAAATACCCTTACTAAGGCTGCTGGTACACAGGTTTCTATTTCGTCTTATGTTGTTTGAAACATTACAAAGTTAAAAAAATTCATCCATTCATGATTTTGATTATCTTGTATCTTTCTGCTAGAATCGTGCTGATAATGACGTTAAAAGATCCGAATTCTATGATTTTAACATTCTTCCCCTTGATCAAGGAGGTGTTCATCAAGCAATAATGCAACTCCCTGAGGTAGTGAGGTTTGATGATAAGTTTATTACTTAGACATGGAAAAAATGCCTAAATGGGCGAGTTGGACAGTTTGGGTAACACGTCAAAACAAGTCGGGTTGGGTTGACCCGGAAAACTTTCTTATAATTTACACATATACAGATATACTCGTAAGTAATTTGCCAAACTTGATCAAAAATATTATAGTATTTCGAATCTATTTCTTGTAGTAAAATGCTGTAGGAACTTTTATGCATTAAAATTACAACTTTTGGCTTCTTTTGACCCATACGACTTTTTCGTTTTTAGCATTCTTTTTGGATTTTACCCGTTTGACCCGTTACAGATCAAACATTGCCATGGTTTGAAATTTCCGTTTGATGTTTTTAGTAGATAAAGGAATCTAACTATCGGATGAAATACTACAGATTAAAGCTGCAGTTGGCGCTGTTCGTAATGTTCAGGGTATACCTTTTGTTGAAGAATTCACCAAAGTCGCACCTCATTTTGATTTGTTTGACTGGCTCCAACATTCCTTCGGGTTTCAGGTTACACACCATTCATTTTCATCTTTTTTTTTTTTGCTGTTAATCATTGGCTGATATTTAAACTAATAAGATAATTTGTTTCAGAAAGGAAATGTCGCTAACCAGAGGGAGCATTTGATTTTACTTCTTGCAAATATCCATATTAGACTATGTACTAAACCATCAAATACATCCAAGGTACCCGACACTTATTTATACACATTATATTGTTTATGTTACAGAACGCATTTGTTAAATTTGGATATTGCAGTTAGCAGATGGCGTTTTAGACGAGCTGATGAAGAAATTCTTTAAGAATTATACAGAATGGTGCAAATTTTTAGAAAAAAAGAACAGTATAAGGTCGGAGCTATTATTCTACTCATTAATATATTTTTCTTGAGTTTTACTAAATTCGCTAGATTATTTATGCAGGTTGCCATTTTCGGATCCCGAAGCTCAACAATACAAGCTACTGTATATAGGCCTTTATCTTCTTATATGGGGCGAGGCTGCAAATTTGCGGTTCATGCCAGAATGTCTTGCTTATATTTTTCACCATGTAAGTTGAACACTGATACTATTAATCCATAATTGAGTATCATCATACTTAATTTCGTTAGCGTCTTTGTAGATGGCATATGACTTGCATAGCATGCTGATGGGTGCTACCATTTTATCACCTGGTGAAACTTTCACTCCTACTTATGGTGGTCCAGAGTCTTTTCTTAATAACATAGTCTGTCCAATATATGACGTTATTCGCAAGGTACTCCATCCACAAAAGAATCATAATGTTTGCTAGTGTTCTTCATGTTTATTTACGTTCTCATTTGTTATATCAAATGACTGAAGGAAGCTAAGAAAAACCAAAATGGGATGACTGATCATTCCAATTGGAGAAACTATGACGATCTGAATGAGTTCTTCTGGTACTAATTTCTTCTTTATTTATTCAAAAGTTATTCCAGTACCGTGACATTTATGCTTTTAACTTGATATCCGCTTGTTACATATTGCTAGGTCTCCTGATTGTTTCGAATTAGGCTGGCCGATGAATCAGGACCATGACTTCTATTATGTCCCTGACCCTGAGGATCCTAAAAGCAAAAAGAAAGCTTCAGATAAACCTAAGACAGAGAAAAAGAAAGAACCGAATGATGAAGAAGTTGAGGTAAACATTAATGTTCTGAATCAACTATCAGACATTTGAATATCTCAATAATTTATATTATCATGTTTTTGTCAGCTCAATGATGAGAGTCAATCTAACGCTTCAGAAAAGAAGGAGAAAAAATGGTTAGGAAAAACAAACTTTGTCGAGTTCCGCTCATTCTGGCATGTTTTCAGAAGCTTTGATAGAATGTGGGCGTTTCTCATTCTATCTCTTCAGGTGCATTTGAAAACCGAAAAATGTATAATTTTCGAAAAAAATATTGATTTTCTTTCTTATCAACGTTACATTTCTTTGTCAGGCAATGATAATTATGGCGTGTCATGATCTCGAATCACCATTACAAATGTTTGATACACCCATACTTGAGGATATTATGAGCATCTTCATCACATCTGCAGTTCTTAAACTAGTTCAAGGTCTTATGCTACTTTAACTTCGGTACTCTCTCATTAAGATGATATAGTTTGCACCTTTTTCATATTCTGCACGCGGGTTTCTGACCTTATCTAATTTACTTTCACACCCTTTTAATTTTGCAGCCGTTCTTGATATCGTGTTCACATGGAAAGCTAGATCAACAATGGACGAGTCTAGAACACGAAAGCATACATTGAAGGTGGTCATTGCAATGATATGGACTATTATGTTACCTATATTTTATTCCAAAACCAGAAGAAAGTACACTTGTTATTCGACAAATTACGGAAGCTGGTTTGGAGAGTGGTGCTATTCAACGTATATGCTTGTGGTCGCATTCTACTTAATGTCTAATGCAGTCAACATGATCCTATTCTCAGTACCTGCAATTGGCAGATACATTGAGACCTCAAATTCCCGGATATCTTCGTTATTAGCTTGGTGGACTCAGGTATTATTATTATTGGTAACAAATGTGCCTAATAAATTTCTAGCTTGAGGTATATTCTAACTTTTGCGTTTATATATTTAGCCTAGACTATATGTGGGACGAGGAATGCAAGAGTCTCAATACTCTCTTTTGAAGTACAGTTTATTTTGGGTCTTGTTGTTATTAAGCAAATTGGCATTTAGCTACACCTTCGAGGTGAGTGTTATCGCATTTCGAATTTAAATTTGCGTTTATTAGTCGATAGTTAACTTCTGCTATGATCAGATAAAACCACTCATAGGACCAACACGACAAATTATGACCATCGGGATTACAAAGTACGACTGGCATGAACTTTTTCCAAGAGGTAATAACTGTTTGATACTTTCTCTTATAAGTACAAACGATATATTGGATGATTCGTTTATCTTACGAAGATTTAATCTAAACCAGTCAAGAACAATGCTGGAGCAATCGCTGCTATCTGGGTTCCAGTCATAATGGTGAGTTAATTCAATACTTCAGGAACACACTCATACCCACCACTCGATATACGCACAGAATGCTTTGATACAATGTTTAATGTTAATATCTGTCGTTTTAGGTATATTTCATGGACACGCAGATCTGGTATTCTGTTTTCTGTGCAATCTTTGGAGGACTATATGGAATCTTGCATCATCTTGGAGAGGTAAGACATTAACTTATGATTTGAAATTATTGGATATTATCTAACACTGTTTTATTGTGTCTAGATACGCACGTTAGGTATGATGAGAAGTAGATTTCAAGATTTACCTTTGGCGTTCATGAATTCGCTAATTCCACATCCTACGAAAACTGATAAACATCTAAAGAGGAAATCTTTCTTGAGGGAGATGTTTCAAAAGGTATAGATTACACTCTTTATTTTTAGCTCATTATTTTGCTCTTTAAGCTCATTTTGGCTTTCTATAGCTGTCCGAGAGACAAATGAGGAACGGTCTTGTTAAGTTTATAGTTGTATGGAATGAAATCATCAAAAGCTTTCGGGAGGAGGATCTCATAAGTAATAGGTTAATTATCTCAAATTCAACTTATCCATTTGTAACGAGAACTATTTGGAATACTATTAACACTTGCATTCAAATGTGAACAGAGAGGTTGAATTGATGAAGATGCCTTTATCATCTGAGTTACTTTCCGGCCTCGTTCGTTGGCCTATTTTCCTCCTAGCAAATCAGGTACTTTTTAGTTTTAAGTTGCGATTATGGCTAATTGCATATATAACACCTTTTGTAAACTCGATATATATAATAGTTAACCAACTTTGGATCATTATTTTCATTTATAGTTGCCAATGGCCTTGACTGTTGCAAGGGACTTCGTGGGCGAAGATGCAAATCTATTTAAAAGAATTAGAGCAAATGTTTATATGTGTATTACTGTAAACGAGTGTTATGAGTCACTGAAATACATTCTTGATATACTCGTTGTTGGTGATCTTGAGAGAAGGTCTGCTGATCGTGAATCTTTTTTTTCTTTATTAGAATATTAGTAAATGGTGTCTTAAAGTTGCACTATTTTTCAGAGTCATTCACGGGATAATAGAGGAGATCGAGGAGAGCATTAGGAAATCAGCTTTCGTTAAAGATTTCGACTTAACCGAGATCCTATCTCTACACGCTAAATGCACAGAGTTGGTTGAACTTCTGGTAATTCATGAGTGCCACAACTCATATCTCTAGTTCTTTACTTACGAGATTCTGATAAGGCTGTAATTTTATGTTTTATTTAGGTTGGCGGAAATGAGAACAATTATCCTAATGTTGTGAAAGTGCTTCAAGATGTTCTTGAGATCGTCACAAATGATATGATGAGAAACGGATCAAGGTTTGCACCTTGTTTAACTTCCTCTTGGATCATCAGTTTCTAGAATCTTGTTATGAAGTATATTTGGTTAACATACAGAACAATGGACTCGGTCAACGCATACCAACAGACTGAAGGATCATACTTTGATGACGTGGAACCTGACCCGCAACTATTTGCATCAAGACATTCTGTACATTTCCCATTGCCAGATAGCGATTCTCTTAAAGAAAAGGTTTTATTTTTAATGCCTCTGGAACACTTAGATATATACTAAAATTTAGATACTTTATAGAAAGACTAACACGGCACTCGGTTTCATAGATAAAGCGATTTCTTTTGCTGCTTACTGTCAAGGATGCAGCAATGGACATACCTAAAAACCTCGATGCACGAAGGCGTATATCATTTTTTGCAACATCTCTTTTCATGGATATACCTCGAGCTCCAAAAGTGCGCAACATGTTATCTTTCAGGTATGCATGTTTCATAGATTCATAAATTTTTTAAAGTTACTTGTTTGGCTTCTGATAACGGATTATTTACTTTCTGTTCATAGTGTTTTGACTCCACACTTAATGGAAGAAGTAAAATTTTCTACAAAGGAGCTGAATGAAGATCAAGATTATGTTTCCATTGGCTTCTATATGCAGAAAATATTTCCTGGTAAGCGCAGTTGAAAATCGTCTTTATGGCTTTTGTATGTATCTTTTTCTTATTTGTTTTGTATTTTTTGTATTAGATGAGCTTGAAAACTTCCTGGAACGAATGAAGGTTGAACTTTTAGAAGATTTAGATGATAATGGCAAGGAGGAGCTTCGTAACTGGGCTTCTTTTCGTGGGCAGACTCTAAGCAGGACAAGTAAGTTGCAAAAAACTAAAGATGGTTTGATGGACTGATCTACCGGATTGAGGAATGGGTCAAAATGGGTTGAGATTGTTGCAGGCCATGTTTTAGAATGGGTAGAAATGGACCATTTTTAAATGGGTGAAAACATGTAAACTTTGAACTGGTGAAAACGGAGAATTTTAAACGGGTCAAAACATGTCAGCTTTTAGAACAAGTTCAAACGGGTCAGGGCCATGTAGGGTTAACCTGCAAACACTTTTTTTTTTCTGTTTAAAAAAATTAATGTTTTAAATTATGATAACAAAAATAGTATTATTACAACAGGAAATCTAAATTGTTGGAATAAATCCATTCAGTAAGTTGTATGCACAAGTTGATTTTATTTGACATTCAACCCATTTGAAATCGGCCCATCATAGATAAACGGGTCAAAACTTCACACCAGTTCTTTTGAATTTCACATATAAGAGGTGCCTTATAATATCCTTATTTTCTTAATAGTTCGTGGGATGATGTACTATCAGAAAGCTTTAAAGCTGCAAGCTTTTCTTGACATGGCTGAAGACGACGGTATTTACCCATATTCTTGATCAAGGTTTCTTTAAGATTCAGATAATCTGATATATTCATGTTCATTATATTACCAGATATTCTTCAAGGCTATGATGCAATTGAGAGGGGAAATGATACATTATCCGCTCAGCTTGACGCATTAGCAGACTTAAAATTCACTCATGTCGTCTCATGTCAACTGTTTGGGTCCCAGAAAACATCTGGTGACCCTCAGGCACAAGAAATCATTGAGCTTATGGTAAAGTACCCTTCACTGCGTCTAGCGTATGTTGAAGAAAGGGAAGAACTGGTCGAGAGTAAGCCAAAAACGCCTGTTGAGGAAGGGGAAGAAATGGTTGAGAATAAGCCAAGAACGTATGTTGAAGAAAGGGAGGCGAGGAAGCCAAGAACAATTTATTCATCCGTCTTAGTCAAAGCAGTTAACGGTTTTGACCAGGTTAGGAACACGGAATTCGTGAACTAACCACTAAGGATTCTTTAGTAATCAGTAAAGATGTTAATACTTAAATGTTCGTTATGTGTCTACAGGAGATATATCGTGTGAAGCTCCCGGGCCCACCAAATATTGGAGAAGGGAAACCCGAGAATCAAAACCATGCTATAATATTTACTCGTGGTGAAGCTCTGCAAGCAATTGATATGAACCAAGTACGCTAAGTTTTAATCTATAGCTACATCACCAGTTTTGACTTTTGTAAAAGTCAACTAATACACATGTTTACAGGATAACTATCTAGAAGAAGCGATTAAAATGAGAAACCTCCTACAAGAATTTCTACCGAGACTCGGAAAACGTCCTAAAATACTTGGTTTAAGAGAACACATATTCACTGGAAGGTTTGTTACTTCAAATTTTGTATGTATCAAATCTGACTTTATGAAGTCAAACATTGACTTGGTTTTCTTTTTGCAGTGTTTCTTCTTTAGCATGGTTCATGTCTTATCAAGAGACTAGTTTCGTCACAATAGGTCAAAGACTTTTAGCCAATCCTCTCAGGTGTCTGTCGGTTTAATGTTATTTCCGGCTCATAATTAGTACAAACCTATCAATCATGAATCACTAACCATCTGTGAATTTCAACATTAAACAGGATTAGGTTCCATTATGGTCATCCGGATGTTTTCGACAGAATTTTTCACCTAACAAGAGGTGGAATAAGCAAAGCTTCAAAGACGATAAACTTAAGTGAAGACATTTTTGCAGGTTTTAGTTTACATTTGTTTAAAACCTTAGAATGCCTTATTAACTTCTTCTTTTTTATCATATTACTGAGTAGTCGGTACTTAATATGTTGTAGGATATAATACAACATTAAGGCGTGGACATATCACATACCAAGAGTACATACAAGTCGGTAAAGGCCGTGATGTAAGCCTAAACCAGATCTCAAAATTCGAAGCAAAAGTGGCAAACGGAAACAGTGAACAGATACTTAGCCGTGATATCTACCGGCTTGGACGCCGGTTCGACTTTTTCCGCATGCTTTCATGTTACTTCACAACAGTTGGTTTTTACATAAGCAGCCTGGTAATTAATACTATATTACGCAAAATCTTCGAATTTTTACTTTCGCAAGAGAATAAGTATAAAGTTTCGATCTTTTTCGAATCTTGCAGATATCGGTATTGGGTATTTACGTCTTCTTATACGGGCAGCTGTATCTCGTACTAAGTGGTTTAGAAAGAGCTTTACTTCAAGAAGCTAAAGTGCATAACATTAGGTCATTAGAGACAGCATTAGCTTCACAATCCTTTATTCAGCTCGGGTTATTAACCGGGTTACCCATGGTAATGGAGATAACACTCGAACGAGGATTCCTTAGTGCTCTTAAAGATTTCGTCCTCATGCAACTCCAACTCGCCGCTGTTTTCTTCACATTTTCACTTGGTACAAAAACACATTATTTTGGTCGAACCATACTTCACGGTGGGGCCAAGTACCGACCAACAGGAAGAAAAGTTGTGGTCTTTCATGCGAGTTTCACAGAAAACTATCGTTTATACTCACGGAGTCATTTTATGAAAGGATTTGAGCTACTTTTACTTCTAATTGTTCACGACATCATCAGAAGAGCCTACAAAAACCACATGACATACGCTATGGTCACATACGCCATATGGTTCTTATCATTAACGTGGTTATTCGCTCCGTTTCTGTTTAATCCTTCAGGTTTCGATTGGGGGAAAATAGTCGATGACTGGAAAGACTGGAACAAATGGATTAAACAGCAGGGCGGGATCGGGATACAACAAGATAAAAGCTGGCAGTCATGGTGGTATGATGAGCAAGAACACCTTAGGCATTCGGGATGGGGTTCTCGGGTTATTGAGATTCTTCTTTCTCTACGGTTCTTTATATATCAGTACGGTCTCGTATATCATCTTGATATAGCCGGGAGTAATAAAACAGTTGTGGTTTACATCCTTTCATGGGTCGTTATTGTCGTCATTTTCCTGTTAATTAAGGTAAAACTTAAACCCGCTTTTCATAATACTGATGTGTTTGGGATCACCTTTTTAAGAGCTTGTCTGCTTATTTTAATAGAAAAACAGTTTTCAGTGTTTGTAAACTGCTTATTTGCTAAATAAGCAGCTTGAAACAAGCAAATCCAAAACACCCCCCCTAAGACGGTTTCTGTATTTTAACCATTTTAAGATCCATTTTGCAGATTGTAAATATAGGGAGGCAATATCTGAGTGACAACCATCAGCTTTCATTCAGGCTATTCAAAGCATCTCTTTTTTTAGCTGTTATAGCAACCATAGTCACTCTTTCATACATCTGTCAACTATCTGTAGCCGATTTGATCGTCTGCTGTTTTGCGTTTCTACCTACCGGTTGGGGCCTGATACTTGTAAGCTCTTATGAAACCTTTTATATACTGAAACAAAAAGCTATAGGTGGAATTTGTGTCGTGTTCAGTTTGGCAGGTCGTAACCCATTTATCTAAACGGGTCAAAAAAACAGGTTGATCATGTAAGCGGGTTGGTGTACTTGTTTATGTAACCAACCTGTTTAGACACAACCATACCCTATTTTTTTCGAGTTATGTTGGGAATTGTCACTCCTACAAAAACTATTTTCTTCCCTTGGATCCGAGGTAACAAATCTTATTTTATTTCTAGGTTGCTCAAGCTTTCAGGCCGTTGATTCAGGGGACGGTATTGTGGAAGTTCACACGGCTTTTTGCACAAGCGTATGATTTCGGGATGGGAGTAATTCTTTTCACACCATTGGCATGTTTGGCATGGCTACCTATAATTTCAGCTTTTCAAACTCGGTTTCTATTCAACAAGGCTTTCAGCAGGAGACTGCAGATCCAACCAATTCTTAAAGCGAAAAAGAAACATATATAACCTTTTCTTGTATTTAAATTTCTGTGTACATGATACATATATCTCATAACATATCACATCATAGTGTAGATAACACGCATTTTTTGTGGCCTATCGATCTATAATAGATTAATAATAATAAGTAATTTACAGGAATTCAATGCAGCTCGACAAAATGACATATCAATGTAAGCCAAGAATTTTGAGGGTATTGTACGAACCATAAAACATATCAATCTTAGAAAGAATAGGCTAAGCATTTTGACGTGATTTATGAGAGTAACGATTGAATATCAATTGTAAGCCTTCCATGCCTGTTTTTTACGTCATTTTAACCACAGTATCTAATTCTAGAGCAAAAGTCATAATGACGCAAAAGGGGCTATCAACAATTATTCCTGCTATTCACATAACTATCAATATAAACCATCGTATAAAACGTTCACTTACACCCTCAACAATGGTGAATCATCTATATGCAGGATATACAAACCATCATGCAGCTTAGACACACGTATATAACATAACTTTCACCCACAGCTAATAAACGAACCAGCTTTATTTAGGTGAGGGAGAAGATATTACTTGGCCCGGTATTTCAGAATCATCAAACTGGCTTCTCTCTATTGCATTTACGTAGCTAATAAACGAACCAGCTTTATTTAGGTGAGGGAGAAGATATTACTTGGCCGGGTATTTCAGAATCATCAAACTGGCTTTTCTCTATTGCATTTACGTCCACAGCATCAAAACTAAGCCTATCTGGCTCATCTACGTTGACTTCACCAGTTGGGATCACAGGACTCATAGCAGCTTTATCTGAACCAGCTTCACTATCAGGTCTGTACCCAGGCGACGGAATGGATCCAACATCACCAGAAGAGTCTGACTGCACAGGTAAATCTTTATCTTTTCTTTTCATAGACCCTTTACGTGACATCGCATGCATCAAACCACGAGCAGAATGTCCAGTATTCTTTAAAATACCTTTGACTGTACCTCTGACTCCTCTCTTATCTGGGCTTTCGAGATCACTTCCTTCTGGACTCTGTTCAAATTCGACTACTTTCGGGCTTTGACCCGTTGCTAGATGGTTGTCCTCCATTACCAAGTTTACACCAATCCCATTTGCATTCACCGACCTAACGTTTTCATGTGGAGTATCACAATCGTCATCGTCATGTTTCTTAAAGCCTCTTGATTTATCTTTATCCTTATCATCCTCTGGTTTCGGGCTTCTAGAGAACAACGAGCCAACTTTATGGAACCCTCTTTTAACAGGGTTTCTTGATTTTGGTTTATTACCCTCGAGGCTTTCATCAGTGCTGCTCGAGTCATTTGGGTACGGTTCAGATCTGATGCTACTGCTCACCGACTCGCCTGCTTTACTGACCCGATTCTTCCCCTTTCTTTGCTCCCATACTTGTGCTACTTCAGGACCCGGGTGGTGTACCCATATGCCCGTTTCTCGTTGCCCTTCGACATCAATTGGTTCATAACTATCAGCTGTCAGATCTTTATTTTTTACAGGGGCTTTAACTGAACCGTCTTCAATCTTGAATTCAGTCGTTGATGCATCAACATCGCATGGTTGTTCAAACAATTTGTCTACGCCTTCAATAACTTTTATAGCAAGATGCAATCTTCCTGTTTTAATGTTGTCGAGTGGCAACCACATTTCATGTCTCTCGCCATCTTTAAAATCATTAATCTTTACACAACATTTACTGCATAACGCGTCCATAATCCGGTCATGTAAACATATGATTAAACTTTAAAGAATAGATCCAATAAACAAGGAATAAAAAGAAAACAAACCCAAGGGTGTCATCAACAAAGTGATCTTTATCACGGACTTCGATTTCAAGAAGATTAGGTGCGTCCCATGAAACAATAGGAATCTTGAACTCTTCAAACCATTTTGGAGATAACGTCTTCTTCTGTGTCTTCGTCCTGAACCTCTTTACACCCAGCTTGCCTTTTATGTAAGGATCAGCCAAACCTGAAAAGGTTTTAAGTTGGTTAGTCGACATGTTCACTGAACACTATCGTGAATGCACATTTTTGAAGTAACCTTACCGTTCATGTCTGATGGTTTCATATCTGATCCTTCCACAATTTCTACTAAGGCGTAACCAACTGGATCCTTTGCATCCATGGAAAACCAAGTTTCTGAAATGGCACAAAAAAAAAACCCTTTATTAGGTTTAAACCTAGCATACTACGCGTTAAAACACTATTTTCTGAAGTAATACCTGGTTCCGGTGAAATAAACTTCTCGACATCCACCACCAACATATTAGGCTGCAAAAACAGTGAATGTGTACAAATCAGAAACCATTTTACACGTTTAACCATCTATAAATTATTAAATTATTTGTTTGCAACCTAAACAAACCCCACCCGTCCCAAACCACACTAAAACAAGAATAAAGAAAGAATGTTACCTCAACCAATGTCTCCTCAAATACAACATTTAGAAGCTTATCCTGATTTAAGTAAAAGAAAACATAAAACACCCATTAAAGTGTGTGGTAGTGTGTGTGCGTATGTGAGATCGAACTAATAAAGTTAAGCTATTACTAACCAGCCATCCAGCAATCCCAGGAACCTCAGTAACATTGAGACCATGAGAAAAAATTGGTTTTACTGTCATCTGAAAGTATGGTGGTTCTACAAAACACACCCTCATACGTCCAAGAAACGGCCATTTTGGGAGGAATTTGATTCCCACCAATACCTAAACAATTTTCAAATAGACAGAATACAAAACCTCGTTAATCATGATCATTAAGATGCAACATTAGTGAATACATTGTTCAAAATAGAACTTTTACCTTTCCTTCAACATGCATTCCTGTTATATGCATCCTAGCAGACATTCCAAAACCCAATCTTTTTGTCAGTTTGACCGCTAATATTGCACTCATATCATCAGCTGTTCGAAAATTAAGTCCCATTTCCATAACCTAACGAATTAATAAAATTTAATCAATGACCGCAAGGAAATATTTTTACCACATTATTAGCCCATTATTCAGAAAAGTTAGCTTACCAAATGATCGTCACCGGTAGATTGACGACAAACCCTCATTTCAGTTATCATAGGTGGAGATCTTCCCATATACAAATTCTGAACCGTTGCATCTTTCTGCATACAATGTTACATACAAAGATCAATTAATAGATACTTTTGAAGCTGATAACATAATTAAACAAATAGCCAACAAATGGCATAACGTCTCCTTTTTAATGTAAATCGCTTGAAATTGTAAATTTCTTCAATCATGCCTGTATTAGGTAGGAATTTCCACTATTGACAAAAAATATTTTTTGCCAAAACCGCAATAAAAAATTCTTATGAAAGGACCCTTTTTGTATGCCTAGTAAGAACTCTGAAATATATAGATTCTCTCAAAAAGTGTGTGTTTAACAATCGCTTGTTAGAACATATCTAGCGTACTTCAATCCTATGTCAAGATCAAACATCAAGGCATCTATTCATATACATCTATCTGCATCAAGTAGCTAATGAAACACTAAAGTTTATTGAGCTTAACTGATTGTTAAGAAGATGCTATATACAAATAATTTGGTAGGTTTATTAAGTATGACTTGGTATTTAGTTTGACCAAGTTTTATGTAACTGAATGTACATGGGGTAGAATAGGTTTCACTTACCTAGTCTTTAGGAACATTAGTTCCCACGTTTCTTTTGTAGAGGCTACAAATTGCCTAAGTTTTATTCAGTAAAATATAACCCTTTCACATTTTCCTCTACCTTCTGTATACCTGTCACAAGTGAGTTCTACATTTGGTATCAAGAGCTTCGTTTGATTAAAGGCGGGTTTGAGAGTCGTACCTAGAAAGGTGTAACCCTTATGGCGGACACAGCGGAACCCGGGGTTTGTCTTTAAGGGACGACTGGTTGCCATTTTTGGGTGTTGATCATTCTGTTCGTGATAAAGTCTACCGACCGAGGGTGCGTGAAAAACGAACGTGTAAGGATCCGTCAAAGCGAATGTGTCTTTGGATTTTGTCGTATTAGCGTGTAAAAGAAAACTGTAAAAGCGGTAGCTCGTCGATCATATCGGGTGAATAGACTCTAGTACAGGTATGAACGATAAAGGTAGTAGCTTCATGTTTGTTCGTCGTGAGAGACTAACCAGGGATTGCGGAATAAAACGAATGGAAGAGTCGAAAAATCAGTGGACTTTGATTCATTCGTTTTGGCGTATGACGTAAGACGTAAATCGGGAGTGACCTTGTCTTTCTTGATCGTTGGAAAAGTGGCTCTTGGAACAAGCTTTGGAGAAGATGTTCGTGACTTGAGATAGTTTGATCACAGGTTCATCCTTGATGTCATGTTGTGTGATTAACAACCGAGAAGGCGCAGAAAAGACGAGCGGAAGGAAATCAAAGCCCCGTGGCTTTTGAGTTCTTTCGTGTTGCGTGGGTTTTATTAAAGACGGTAAAGGTGGTGGTCACCTTGTTTTCTTGTTCGGTGGATGAATTACACGGAATAACACGGTGTGAACATTATGGCGGTGGAAGTTCAAACCGAGATGACTTTGGGCGAGGCCGTGGGTCTGTGAGAAGTCGAGATGGTAGTGAACGTCTCCAACGGGATGCCATGTTACATGTTACAGGTGTTGTGAAAGGATTGAGTTCTAGAAACTTTGGACGTGACCGAGGTGAAAGTCGGGTGTCCGGAAAATGTCTTGCTTCGCAGCCGAAGGAATGAGTTCGTGAATAAACATTAAGGGGTGAATGTTTGGCTTAATATCGATTATGAGACAGGGGTTCACGTATCACGTAATATATGCGATGCAAGGCTGGATTATGGGAAAAAAAATTAATAAGTGTGTAACTTTTCTATATGTTAAGTATGTCCTTAGTTTGTTATGTTTATTAAGTATGACTTGGTATTTAGTTTGACCAAGTTTTATGTAACTGAATGTACATGGGGTAGAATAGGTTTCACTTACCTAGTCTTTAGGAACATTAGTTCCCACGTTTCTTTTGTAGAGGCTATAAACTGCCTAAGTTTTATTCAGTAAAATATAACCCTTTCACATTTTCCTCTACCTTCTGTATACCTGTCACAAGTGAGTTCTACACAATCCTATGTCAAGATCAAACATCAAGGCATCTATTCATATACATCTATCTGCATCAAGTAGCTAATGAAACACTAAAGTTTATTGAGCTTAACTGATTGTTAAGAAGATGCTATATACAAAGTAATTAGAAAGAGAGCTCGAGTCTAATCACATGAACTTAAAAAAAAATCATATGTTAAGGCTAGAAGATTTCATACCACAGTCCATGGTTTGAACTTCTGCAAGAACCAAGGCATCATAGGGAGTAGGAGCCTCTGTGAGACAATGTTTTCCATACATATTGGCCATATCTTTTCAACCAAATGGTTCAACCACCGTACCGATTCAGAATCAGATAGTACCTGCATAAATCGAAAAAGGGTTCATAAATTTTGATTTTCAAGGCTAAAGTATTAACTCGAAAAAGGGTTCATAAATCGAAAAAGGGTTCAAAAAAAGCAAAATGCAATAAGCAAAAAAATAAGCAGAGATTTACCCTTTTTTGATATGCACGTCTTCTTTCTTCAAACCTAACCTTTCTTGTCAATCTTGTTGCAAAATTCTCATGAACCTTTTCAACACAACAAAAAGAAACCACATAACTTTAATCAATCACACACAAAGTACTAAAATGAATATAAAAAAATTCTTACCAAATAAAGATAGATCAAAGAGAAGAAATAAACAACTGGATGACAAACATTAAATGAAGAAAGTAACCATATCAACAAGAACACAATGGCCACATGATGAATAATTGATACTTCTGTTATATCCATCAAGTCAAACTTCCAAACTTTGACTTTTTTTGCTTTTCTTCTCAAAAACACAATTACAAGATCAAATCACAAAAACCCACCATTTAAATCATCAAAACTTATGATTTAAAAAATACCCACTTGATCAAAATCTTTAAATTCTCCCAAAAAGACAAATCAAGATTCTAAACTTTGACTTTTTCCTTAACAAAAACACACCCACTTCTCAAAATCTTTTAGAAAACGATCACGATTCAAGCAAACTCAGGGTTTAAAGGGGGGTTGAAGTTAGTTAGTTGACTGTTTGATAGTTAAAAGGTGATATTTTGGTCCTGTATTGGACGAGTGTGATACGTGTTGTATGATAAGATAGACGTGGTGATGTTGTAGTGGATCTTGTTTTCTTTTAGTACATTTGGCATGTCGGCTGTTACACGTGGAATTTAATGACTTTGATGGTTTCTTCTGTATTTAATTTGGAAAAAAATGGGTTCATTGAATTTGGTATCTTCGTTTTTTAAACTAACATGGTGAACTCTTTTAGTGATTATGGCAAAGTTTTTAACGTGAGATTTAATACCACACAAAATATGAAAATATTTATATATTTATATCGTATTTTATATATATATTGAGTTTACAAAAGATGTTTTATATAATAAATAGAGTTAGAAAACTATTTAATCTTCATTTAAAAAAGAAATTATTAGAGTTCAATACAAAAATTCGCCATGTCTCACGCCTTATGATGTCTTATTGCGTCTTTTCACGCATTATCTCGTGTTATGTCTAGAGCGGACGCCTTAATCTATTTCGTAACGTGAATGTCATGTCTCGCGCCTTAACGACGATTTGATGTCACCATGACACACAACTTAAAACCCTTGTTAAGTTTGATAAAACAAATAATTTATCATCGTCATTTCGCGTCAAGACATATTTTCACTCCACTACCATACACCAATATACACCAAGAGCAATGCGCATCACCAAATACTCATTCGTTAAGTTTACGTTTACTTTATTTTTGCATTAGCTTTTCCATTTTTCTTGTATTATCCTCAAGGTCATCTCATTGATTTCGGTGTCTTCGTGTCATCACCACAAAGAAGCCTTTAATCACACACAAAGTATATATGCGTGCGAACTAATTAAATTCAAACCTCGTGTTTTGCATGTATATAATAGAAGTATATAGAATTTTGTGGCCCTCGTCAAGTGGTGACCCTGTGCAATGGCACCTCTTGCACTCCCCTAAAGACGGCCCTGATTATCCTAAAAGTTTGCAGCATCGTTTCTCATTCGTCTAATTTTTCCTATTTTAAAATGTACACAACAAACGTTGAAAACTAAACAAAGTGTGTGTTTAAATTGTTTGCCGCTCCGCAAAACTCTGTCGATTAAGCAAATAATCAGTAACATTAAAAGTCGGCGTGGCGTTCAGAGGCTTTGCCCTGGCGAAGCTACAAAACGGCTTGCATAACCGTTTGATTTTGTTCCACGCCAACCTACCTAAGACATGATATGATATATAACAAGCAAAAGAACCCGCACGTTGCGGCGGGGCTAATTTTTTCCCGAATAATTTTTTTTTACGTTTCGGGGGTTTTTTTTTTGGGCGATGCGTTATGGCGGGGCTAATTTTTAATATTTTCTTTTTTTTGTATGATTCGGGGAAAAAAAATTGCGTTAGGACGGGCTAATTTTTTCCCGAATATTTTCTTTTTTTGGGACGGTTTTGTAAATTTTTTTACGGAAATTTTTGTGTAAGAAAATCATAAATAGTTAAAAGGTGAGGGTCCGTTTTTTTTTTTACTTTGGGCCAGATTTTATGCTATTTTTGGGAGGTTTTTTTGGCTAATTTTTTCCAGGATATTTCTTTTTTTTTTGTACGATTCGGGAAAAAAAAAATTTGCGTTGGGACGGTTTAATTTTTTCCCGAATATTTTCTTTTTTTGGGACGGTTCGATATCTTTTTTTTTGGGCCGATGAATGTAAAAAAGTTGTGAACAATAAAAACTTGACGTGTTTTTTTTTGTTAATTTTTTACGGGATTTTTTGTGTAAGAAAATCGTAAATAGTTAAAAGTTGAGGGACCGTTTTGTATTTTTTTTTTTACTATGGAGCCGATTTTCAGGCTAGTTTTTATTTTTTTTTTTTACTCTGGGCACATTTATGCGAAGTTATAGGCTAGTTTGCGACAAATGTGTATATTAGTAATAATTTTTGTTTTATATGGCTTAAGTGTTGGGCCTCATTGTTTAAAAGTTGTTTTTATTTCTATATGGTTTTATTTTTTATAAGTATAATTGGTAGTACGTTTGTGACCATATCGATTATTTTAAAGTTATTAGGTATCGAAGATGTTTCCGCGGGTATTTTTTTTATCTGAATAAATCGGAACTTTTGTAATATTTTTTTTCCCTCCTACTTTGTGCATACAAATTTAAAAAAAAAACAAAATAATTAAAAAAAAAAAAAAAACTAAAATCGGGCTGGCCCAAAATGGGAGCCCGTTACTGTAGCAAATGGCCCACAGTCAAAACGACTGCGTATTTGTCCGTGATTGTGTATATTTATAATGGTTTACCAGTGAATATATGTTTTATGCTATATAATGTTTTTTTAATTATATAGCATAAAACATATATAACGAGGTTTTGATACCCGCGCTTCGCTGCGGTGTTTTTTGTATAGAGCGTTTTTTACTATAAAGGTTGGTTCGTCGTTCCATCAAACACCACTTTAACACCACTTTTTCAATACTACAATAATGTAAAAGAATAATATACACAAAGTGTGTTTTGTATAGAGCGTTTTTTACTATAAAGGTTGGTTTGTCGTTTCATCAAAGACCACTTTTTCAATACTACAATAATGTAAAAGAATAGTATACACGATAAGGAATTACATTTGAAATCATAAAATGGCAGCAAGACTTTCAAACATTTGTACCAAGGCATCCTGCAATGAAGAACTGTAATATATTAGTTTGCTTATCATAGCATGATTGGAAATACCTATTCAAGCTGCTGGTCGCTGCAACCTAAGCTGTAATTATCAGTTTTTCTATTGAAGGTTGCAAGATGAGTGGCCGAGGGCGGATTAGAATGGTTTTTGTAGAAATAAATCATTTTGGTACTTGTAAAATAGTATTGTTACGGTAATATCTAGTAGTCACTAATGAAGGACCTAAAGTCAAGACGTATTCTAAAATTTAAAAAAGGTCCAGTTTGTCACATAAAGTTCCATTCATGTATATTATAGTATTTTGTGAAAGTAATAACATTCTTATATGCATTTGCAACTCTTGCCTATAGTTATGAACTAATGTGCATGTCTAGTGTGTAATAGTTTTGATATCATATTGTCACTTTACATTTTTTTTCCAAGAAATGAAATCACATATTGTCTTACAAAATATACATAACCTAATCATGCTAATTTGATATCTGAACTTAGCTGTTAAATAGGATACAACATGCAGTTAATGTGATCATAGCAACAAAGTTCAGATATCTCTGCAAATAGACTCTATCACGAAATCAATGATGAGGCAACAACCTAAACATTACTCGGTTACAAAACCAATTGTGAGACCAGCCTATAGAATGACACACATAAGAAAAATTCGCCTCCAAATAAACTGTTTGTAGGTATTTTTTTTCTTTGAGTTCAATAGCTACATCTTGAAAAACTATGAAGTATGATTTGGTTTTATCAGTTATGCACAAATCTCTGTAAGCCGTACGAAACGGAGTACTCCGTATTACTTACTGTAAGTCGCCCTGCTTGACTAAGAGTTGAAGCCATAAAGTTCAGTGTACCTGTATTCAAAAGTAAAACATACATAAATCATAAAAGGGACCCAAAATGGACAGGTAGGAGCAGGTAGGAGCAGCACGTGTATTTCTATGACGGCTACGCACCCAAGAGCTAGCATATATGAGCAGCACTCTCATTCGTTTCCGGTCTCTATTTCGAACATAATCATGGAGTTCCTGTCAATAGCAAATCAACGAAGACCGTGAGCGTAGCTAAAATCAATTTACGATAAACAGAAAAATAGCTGGTTTTTGAAGCTACCAACTACATACGTTGAACAAAATAAGACCCCAAACTTATGCACTCCGCGCTAAGCATATAGCATCATTATGTTAGAAGATGGCAGACAAATATACTTGTTAATGGTATTTATACTTGTGACATTAGGCTTTATATTTCTAGTGGTACAATCGAGCATCCATTTCAGGAGTTGTATTCCGTTATATGTGCAAGGGAAAAATAATACCCGAGCAAAACGAAAACTGCTATGTAAATGCATGTATATCTTTCGGTACAATGGCTGCTAAAAACATACTCCAAAAGTGTGCGAGAATAAAAACACGTGTTGCACTCATACTTACCCAAGTTGGGTGATTAGCCAGTGTACACCAAAAACACATAATGACACGATAATACAAATTTCTCTTGAGGCCACAACAAACATGAGTAGAAAATTTGGTGTTTTTAAGAGGAAAATTGACCCGACACGTTTTCACCTATTTGACGCACTCCTTTAACAACCTCTAGCCGAAACCAAACATGTAAAAACTGTTGATCTTACCGGTTCGTTGCGCCTCTCTTTTCTGAAAGCAACAGAAATTGATCCCAGTTTCTTTATCGTTTTTTTTTCTGACGATTTATCCATGACCGCAATCAGAGCTACTGAACCAACAGTCCACCACGATCAGTCGCCCCTTTTTTCAGCCCTTAGCATATGTAACAATCGTCAACCCTCCCTTTGACGCCTTTTTTTCGTTCTTTTGTTCCTGCACATTTCATACATATATACATGAATGGAAATTACATATTTAAGACACACCAAAAAACATAGCAATCGAAACTTACCAGTCGAGCATTAGTGTCCGAAACAAAATAAACTTGAAATCAGTTGTAATTTTCTAGCTTCATGCTAGTGTTTCTTTTTTTTGTCTAAAAAAAAGTTGCCGTAAAAAAAAAATGGAGCCAATGGAACCCCAATCCTATCCGCTGATTCAGTCGTAGTGTCTTAATAGGTGATCAAAGTTCAAGTATTGTTACTCCTGGAAAGCGTAAGCAGCGCTGTTGTGTCTGCAATACGTGAAATAGGCAACCGTGTAAATCCATGTTACATGGTTAGCATAAGACAAACATATTGCGTTCTTCGGAACCTGTTGCCTTAACTTTTGCTACCTAGATCTATACACTAATTGCTCTAAAAAGATACCATTTATGAATAATCAAGCAAAAGGCATAATCGCTTAATGCACTCCCTTTTCCTTTAACAAAGAAACTTTGATGAGATTGTTTATTTATTAATTGACGAGGTCATGTATACTTTATATTAGGCTACACGGAGTAAGGGCTAACTCACACCCAAACTCACCACTCACCACCCAAACTCACCATTCACCTTACGCCGGTCTATACAAGTCGCGCGTGACTTATGTATAAACTGGTGAGTGGCTCACCACCTTGAGTGAAATGTGAGTTGGGCCCCACTTGGTTTTATACCATTTGATTTATAAACAAAACCCTTTTTTACTTACAAATACTCACTACTTCACTCATTTTTATACACATCTCTCTCAATTTATTTATACACACTTCTCACATTTTACATTTAAAACCCCTTTTTTATTTATCCATGTTTTTTTTGGAACGGCAATTTGTGGCTACATGGCCCCTAGCCCAGAAGGCGTAGCGAGCCCACACAACCAGGTTGGTCCAGCCCAGAAGGCAATGACACCCTTCCCTTTACACACGCGGGAGGAAACCCCTATCGCCCTAGACAATACTCGAACATGAGACCTAGCCTAGGAGGGTAAAACCTCCATACCATTGGACCAAATGCCCGTTGGTTTTTTTTATTTTTATTTATCCATGTATCGTATCGTTTTTATTTATTCATGTATCGTTCAAGTTTTTAATCTATAAATAAAAGGTTTTAATTACTTTTACTTACATTTTATAAATTATGTACGTTTACCCTGTTTTAATTTATGAATGAAAGTAAATTAAATAAAAAAATGATGTGTATGGTGAGTTTGATATGAAAGGTGAGTGTTAAAATGGTTGAAAGGTGAGTGGTAAAGTTGGAGAGAGAAGACTGACGTGACGCGCTAAGGTGTATGGTGAGTTGGGGTTCCTTACTCCATCCAGCCTTATTTCAACCTACTCTGAGTGAGATGCCACGTACCGAAACGAAAAAACCATCCAAAGTACAAAAGTATTTAAAGAAAAGAACACCCGTGAGTCTGCAACTAAATTATGCATCTCAAGTGACCAAGTACTAAGAACTGGTTTCACGTACCCAAAATCTAGCGGATGCAATTTTTTTAATAGGTTGTCCTGCATGTAAAGCTGATTGAAAAACTGTTATCTTGCTCTGCGACCACTGGTTTCAATTGCCAAATGTGATTCCTCGTTGCCAGAATTCTGAATCTAGTATATCTTGCCTACCTACTTATACAGTCACCTACAAAAAAGAAATTTCGTCATTAGATTGACGTCAACAAAGTACAATCATCAATTGGTCGTTGTTCGGTTATCACTTGCTATCTAATTATACACATTGGATTATCGTATACCTACTTTTTAAAAGAACATCCACACACAACCTAAATCATGAAAGCGACCATTTTACTGATACGGTTTTATACCGACCCCGAACACCCATTTATACCACTGGAAACCCGATAAGTAAAAAAAACCTGGCCATATACCTTACTGATGTTCTCCTGCAGCAGGCCAAGAGTCATCCGAAATCCCATAGATTGTTCAAAACATAGTAGTCTAAAATAGTATTCACAATCAAGCTTATTAGACTAAAATAGCTTGATTGTAAATGGGCTGAAGCACGTAATTCTTTAACAGTTGTGGTCAGTTGGCCCCAAAAAATGTTGACAAATTTTGGATCACCATGATACCCTTGTCAGTCAAATTTTCGTTTCCAGCAAGTATTATTCCATTTATGTTTCAAATTTAAATAAACAAAAACATGTAAAAATTACGAAATAGAATTCGTAGAGCGATTATTTTACCTTCTTGGAACTAACATTCAGGATTCCTCTTTCGGGTATCCAACTCCTTCTGTTCCTTGACATTCAAACATCCAAGATTCACATCTGATCATTTGTCACCACCTCATACTGCACAAAAAAAATGAAAATCATACCTCTGGAAACTCTAATTACAATAAGTTTAGCCGATACATGAACCCCTTTTACTTAACTTTTAAATCTGAGCTACCTAAACCCAACCAAACCAAACCGTCTCTATCTCTTTAATTATAACTCAAACAGACATCAAGTTTTAGAATCATCAAAAACCCCTAAAATGGTTCATTCATTCATCGAATTATTAGTGGTGTTTGTTTTCAGGCTCTCTTGAAACTACATCCAAATAATTTGCTCAACATCTTCCGACCAATTACTTAGGGGGGGGGGGGGGGGTGTTTCTTCGGCTTATATTACCACGCTCAAAAACCACTAAAAAAACCACCACCAATTAAGGGATTGACAATAAAAACCCGTAACCCGATGGGGGACCCAATCCTCAAACCAATTGACTAGGAATTCCCCGAGTTGACTGGGGATTGGGAACAGGGGACGGGGAATCCCCGAATATGAAACCGGGGATTGGGCCTGGGATGGGGAGATAACAATAAATCCCTGCCCCGTACCCGACCCCAAACATTTAATGGTGCAAATTAAAAAAATTATTTGTATATTAATACTACATGAACATGAATAGTATAAATTAGTAAAAGGTATTGACAAAAATTACACTTGAAGTATATTTGTAATGTATAAGTCATATTTAATGAATTCGACTACTTTTAAAATGTATAAGTACTAACTAATATTTATTCAACTAATATTTTTTCCGATCATTTGTCACCATCTCATACTGCACGAAAAAAATGAAAATCATAACTCTGGAAACTCTAATTACAATAAGTTTAGCCGAAACATGAACCCCTGTTACTTAACTTTTAAATCTGAGCTACCTAAACCCAGCCAAACCAAAATATTTCTATCTCTTTAATTAGGAACTCAAACGACAATCAAGTTTTAGAATCGTCAAACCCCTAAAATGGTTCATTCATTCATCAATTATTAGGTGGTGTTTGTTTCGGCTCTCTTGAAACTACATCCTAATAATTGCTCATTCGTCCACCAATTCTTAGGGGGGGGTGTTTCGGCTTATATTACCAGCGCCCAAAAACCACTAAAAACCACCCAATCACCCATTTAAAATTGTTGTTTTAGCCCAATACACCCAGTGTTCATAAAGCTGAACCAATATAAAGAACATTAACCTATTATATGACTCTTTTATATTTAACATTTATTCTATAAATTTAATCACTATGTCGTACCCGGGTATTGCTTGAACTTGACGTACTACTACCTCAAGTGCAGCTGTAGTCGCTGTTTGGGTGACGGAAGACGCAAGGAATCCCTAAAAAAAGTAACATACCATATCATGGATCATAAATGTACATAAGAGAAAAATTATGTTTATTTAAGCAGGTGTGAGTGTTTAGAAAAACTATCTTGTGCTTTTTTCTTATTTAAACAGTTTAGACCACAGATTATAGAGTTATTCATGTTCGAACCTGTTGCAAAGGCTGTTGTAAGAAGTGTCATAATCATTATATATGAGGCTCAGATACACTAACAATCAAAGAATGAGGATATGTCCGCCGTGCCTGCAACCGTAATGAGTCGCCCCACCAAGACACATCCAATGTCAGTAGCAAACGACGGGTTAAACCGTCATGGCTACAAATATCGTACATTGCCCCACCAAGAAATGGATAACCTCCAGGGTATTCATTATTGTAAAACCGCTACCACACTGGAAAGGGGCCACAAATCATGTGGTTTCCATTAGTCATTGAAGGTCGTCATGACTGCAAGCTTAATAAACTTACCTTGCCACAATACCTTCACCAAAAACATAACGAAAATCAAAAAGGGTATATGAACTCAATTAGCCCATCAAATCACAAGTCGAAACAAATAACACACTTTATCACGCATCGATTAACAAATAAACCAAACCCTAACCCAACCCTATCCTATACAATCGAACCATGAACACACACATCAAAATCAATCGAATCATAAACATATACCTTAATGTGTACAAACACCAACCAAAACAATATGCACATCATCCGTAACATTGTGTTAATAATTTTAAAAGGCGATAAAATCATAACACGGTACTCGTTACTTACACAAATTGCAAAATCTCCTGTTTCGCATTACTGCGATACGTGGTATCCAAAAGTCAGTTACAAAACGGCTTCTATTCAACGTTTTTGGTCCCTGTACCACATAACTATAACTTATATCAGAAAACATAAACAAAATAGTCTGAAATCAATCAAAACAAAACCCCCCTTTTTAAGCTAAAAATACCAATAGAATTAAAAACCAAACCCCCCTTTTTTACTGCAAATCAAGGTTGCAAAAACCGTTAGGCGCTAGCTAGGCGGCTTGGTACCGCCTAGCGATTAATATAAAATTATATAATTTTTAAAATATATGCCCGCTTTGCTCGATTTAGCTAATTTTTGTCCGATCTGGGCGATATATCCCCGATTTGGCTGATTTACCCCCAATTTGGTCGATTTTTATCCGTAACCGAGTCGGCCGATTTAGCCAATTTTTGTCCGATTTGGCCGATTTATGCCCGATTTGACCGATTTTTGTCCGATTAATCGGTATTTTGACCGATTTTTGACCAATCTGATTAATAAGGCCGATTAGTGAAAATCAAGACGGTTAATCCCCGCTAGCGCCTAGGCGCCGATTAATCGGCCGCCTAGACCCATTTTTGCAACACTTCTACAAATAATTAAGATTCAGCAAATCATAAATACCTTTAAACATTCGTCCGCCATAAACTGCTAATGATGATAACTATTCGCTGGTAGAATGAAGATTTAGTGGGAAGAGATGAATGGAGATTTGGTGTGAATATTTTGGGTTTAGAAGACATAATGAGAGGCCGGTGCAATGTGTTGGATAGATTAACAGAAGAACACGTATCCTTTTAGTGGGGCTGAGATATATTAATAACAAGCTAAATTACCCGCGCGTTGCTGCGGGGTGAGTTTTTTTTAGTATTATGGTTAATAATATTTTTTTGTTATTGTAAAGTGGCTGCTGAGTTTCCTACTCTTGGAGCGTTGGCGTATTTTATAGAACTTGGATCTGAGGAAGCGTTTGCGGAAGACATTCGGGAGTATTGTTATTTGGTGAAAAAGGCTATGGAAAAAAGAAGTCAGTTGATGTCAGAGTTAGGAAAGCTTGCAGTTAGCGAGGGGGCGGCACGATATTTGGAAACTTTGAAACAGAGGCAGAACAGGGATACGCATTAGATGCAGCTTGCGGTGGACAAACTGGATGTTGTTTAGATAATGATGTCTATGGTGGTTTGGTTCTATGTTTAGACTTTTATGCAGGGTAGTTTACTTGGGATTGTATATAGTAGATTAAGGGGGTTTGTTTAGGTCTTTTGCTATAATAGGCATCTAGTAGTATGTTTAGGTTTTATGTTTTTTGTTTTAGTGTTTAAGCCATGTATGTTGGTATGGTGTATGGTTTGTATGGAATGTTTGATGAAGTAGTAATGTATAAAAGTTTGGGTTAGTTATGTTGTGCTGCTTTTCCTTTGTCTATTGATTATTGCTTTATTGATAATGGCAAATGCTTTAGTAGTTGTTATATGCTCGTGGTTTTCTGAATGCTTATGCCGGAGAAATTGTTAGTGAAGTTGTTGCTGAAAGCATATGCCATTATGCAATGATATTGATAGGTAGTTGTAGCAAATTTACATGAGCCAAAAGATTATGCAACCAAATCTTTAGTAAAGTTTTTTGGGTAAAATTGGTGTTAAGTACACCTTGGTTGCGTCGTTTATGTTTTTGCTAGCAGAAGGAGTATTTCTACGGTTACATAGTAGCGTATTACTTTACAGACATATGTTTGTAACTACTTTTAGCTGATTTTCATGAGACAAAAGTTAGTTCAGTACCATCTAGTTCTCTTGCCTTGGTTTTTTCTGTTGGGGTTGTGCCTCTTGGAACAGTCCACGTTTTGCTGTTTTGTTTTTTGCTTCAGAGTCTTCAGCTACTGCTTGCATATTATTTTTAGCAGAGGAGGTTGTTTCTGTGGTTTCTGCTGTTTGGTCACTGTGACTGGATGGTTCTTCTAGAATTTCTGCTGGAGGAGAACTTACGGCTTCTGTAGATGGTAATGCGAGCAATGGTTCTGTAACAGGCTTGAAAACAGCATCTAAGGTAAAGTTTGGGTTTCCTGGTTTTGCTTTTTTGCCAAAATGGTACTTGAAAATATATGCATGCCCTTCAGCTTGTTTCAATGGCAGAGGCACATGGTATGTGTCTTTGTCTTCAATAGTATTGACAATTGTATTGCAATCAGGCACAAAGGTATGTGCTTCTGGGCTAAAGCATGTAATTGTGGCTGTAGCAGTTCCATCGTCGACAATGGCCTTGAAGCAGTACCTGTGAGTTATTCTATTGTTATTGATAATTGTGTTTTGTATTAGTTGTAGTTACTTTGGTTGGTTATTAGTTACTTTTAGCATACGGTTTTTTTTTGGAAATAGGTATTTATATTGATAGACTGATAAGATGTGTACCCGTAGTTTGGTATAGGTTGTGGCCCATGGTTGTGGCACTGGGAAACGGCAGGATCTTCTGCTACTTTTACATTGCAGGCGCTACACTTTCTGTAATACCATCCATTTGGGGCTATGATCTGAAGGAGTGTAGCTTCAGTCGTAAACCTTATTTGCTGCAAAAGAAAGAGGGTTTTTTTTGTGGGAGCCTGCCCGTTAGATACATGCATAAATAGGATAGAGGGAAAAAAAGAGAATAATTTAAGGTTACAATACCTCATAATGTTGCGGGTTAACACTGAGGAGTGCTTCAATGGTATAACGATTTCTCATTTGTTCTTCTGCGTCGCTGCCGTAAGGTTGCCTTTGGATTTCCAATGCTGGGATAGGGTTAATAAAGTCTGCAAACCTGCATTGTAAATGAATTTATGTGACAAAGTACTGTATATTAGCAAATGTATAGTTGCATATGTTATAAGTAGTTACTTACACATTTAGTATATGGTGTGCTTCCGGTATGTTAGGATTTAAGTAGTAGTGTGTTGCTGACGTCGCATTTAGTTAAAGGGCTGCAATGAACGTTTGTTAATTTTTTTTGCGAAAATGTGTGTGCATAAAATAAGGATTGTATGTAATGGCATACCTCCATATTTTTTACTCGCCCATGCTGAACTGAGAGCAATGATAACAGGCTTTTGCATCTTAGCATATTCATTGATATCAAATTTTTCCGCCATTTCACCCCATATTAGGAATGGAAGGTTTATGCCACTGTATATAGAATAGAGGTTTCGAAATTAGATATATTTTTAAAATAAGGTATAGGCAAATGTAAAATACACTTACTCTAAGTTTTGGATATCAATTATACGCCTTGTACGTCTGCTTGCCATTGCATTCCCGCTGATAATGGGATTGCTTATGCGATAGATACAACCGATATAATCTGTAGATAAGTACATTTATTAATTTTTTTTTCCATAGAGGTTTGTTTTTGTATAGCGGAAAAAGGTACCTATTAATGGTGCTCCACTTATGTTAGCGCGTTCATTGACTTCATTGTAAGCTATAAAATTGAAGTGGTGTTCAGGGAAATCAGTGTTAGAAATTGGGATGATGCTAGTGTATCTTCCAAAGACTAAAGTTGTTTCATTAGGAAGTGTGCGATCCCATATTTTTGTTCGTCTGCACAGAAAACGCGAAATCCTGTAGGCATTATTAAGCTGTAGCAGCTCATCAAAATGGTCTGTATCTTTTAGGTCCATATTGGCTTGTATAGCATTTCCCTGTAATTTTTTAAAACAAAAAGTTATCCATTTATAATCAATGTTTATATTATAAGAAATTATATATTAAATATGGCAAGAGATTGTACCTGTTTGTCTAGCAATATGGCGCAAAAGTTTGATGCTACTTGTGTTTTGACATTTTTTGCTACCCATTTTCGATAAACCCGTATTTCAATTGTTTGGCCAGTCTCTGTTGGTTTTATGTCTGCTAAGCTAATGGCATTTGCTTCAACCAAAGGCAACTTTCCTTTATCTACTGGAGCTGGACTTGGGCTATTGGCTTGTGACATTAGGCTGAAGTGCATGTAGTAAATGGTGTTAGGCAAATAAAAAACTATAAATTATGATACAGAAGATAATATCTATGCATAAACATATAGAATATTCACTTATTATAAGCAAATAGCAATTTAAACAATGAATATACTAATGGATATACACATGTATATATCTAAGGCTAAAATTCAATAGAACCTGTGGTATTGCTATTGTGTGGTAATTCTTATATCATAACACGGGGTCGATTCTTGGACTTGGCTAGTTTCTAGAGAAAGAAACACATGAGAGAGATTTTCTAGTGAGAGAAAAATGTGTTT
>BQNB010036475.1:0-46035 GCA_026074375.1 Tanacetum coccineum | reverse complement strand
ATTGTCTTAGCAAGCTTAATAATCATGCACTTTAATCTGCTTTTAGTTTTTATAGTTTAGATCATAGTTTACTTTTCAACTTGTCATAATATCACTTAAAAACCAAAAATAAGTAGCTTAGCTTTTAGATTCTTAATTCTAGCTTAATTGATTTTGGATTTATGTTTGTTAAGCTTGTTATAAGCTAATTGATATCTGTTATTAAAGTTTTGTCCTCTAGATTTTAATCTCAAGCTTAAAAGAAATCTGTCATAAGTATAAAGGGGTGTCTGGTTTAATACAGGTTGACCTTTAATAGTCAAAGAGAATTGATAAAAGTTTTTGAACTAGTTTAGATTTGGATTAAAATGAGTAGTAAGAGAGTTTTCAAAGTTCAGTTTGCAAATTTTTAAAAGTTAAAGCTAGTTTATTTTGTGCCTGCACCAGGGGACTTTTTCCTCTTTTCTTGATTTGTTAAAAATTTGATCCAAGCCTTCCTAGGTTTGGATTTTGTTAGCTAGGTGTTCTTAAACACTCAATAGGAGTGTCTAGTGCAGGGTTATCCCTTAAGGATACCTGCAAATTGGTTTTGGCCATTTGGTCATTTGCACCAGCAGTAGTAACAGCAGTTACTACTGCTGTCTTTCTAGCATCATTTAAGCTAGCTTTAGTAGGATTTAGATTTTAAAATTTAGTAAGTTTATAAATTAGATAAAGGTTAAGATAGTTTAAAACTTGTTTTCAATTTCTAGCTTATTACTTAGGATTAATTTAGCCTTAAAAGTTCATCAAAAAAAATCTCAAAAAGCCAAAAACAGTATTAACTAGTCTTAGCTTTTTAAATTTAGATTTCTAGCTTTTAGTACTTGTTTTTTATGATTTTGATTCATAGCATATAAGTAGATAGATAAGTCTTCAAAAGCTTATAGTCTGAAATAGCTTATTGAGTTTTATAGCTTATTAAGTTTTTAAGCTTTGAGTTTTCCTTGCTGAGTTTACATCCTAGATCATAGAATTTAGATAGCTTATAGTGTTTCCAGTTAAGTTAGCTTTTCATAATTAGCTTTTACACATCTTAAGCTTTCTAGAACAGTTTTTAGATTTGAATTTGAGCTTAAAATGAGTTGTTTGCAAGCTATTAAGTGAGAAGTAGAATTTTAGCTTTTAAAAGCTCACTTTCTGTTTACAGCTTATTAAAAAGCTTTTTGAGAGCTTAATTTTGAGTTTCAGCTAGTAGTCCCTTTATTAAAGTTGTTTAAAAAGTTGTCCTCTACAACTTTTGTTCTTTAAGTTTTTCATAAAAAACCAAAAAAAGGGAAGTGGAAGTCGGGGGTGAGCAAGACTCAAACCCCCGATCTCAACACCTCAACCTTTTATACACACACACTCACACTCCTTACCGCTGTGCCCTGTGGTCTTTTTCATAAGACCCTTGCACTATTAATTTCTTATACTCTTTTTAGCTTTATAAGCCCAATAAACTGTTAAGCTTATTTTATAAGCTACAATCTCGGGCTTATTTTTCCTAGGATTTATATAGTTTAAGCTATTTTCTGTCATTTTTCTAGAATTTTTAGAGTTCATTTAGTAATTTTAAACATTAATTTTCATTAAAAAATTTAAAAAATCATAAAAAATAGAAAAATAATCAGAAAAATATAAATCTTTTGTAGAAAATTTTCTTTTATCCTAAAGTTCATAGGAAAATTAGTTTTGCTTTCGTAGGGTCTAAATTGCAAAATTTTGTTTTCTAAAGAACGGGATTCGTTCTCGTTCTCGTTTTTCGTGTTTTAACGTTCATTTTAACTCCGTTTTTGTTCTAGTCTTCTTTAAACTTACTTTTTAGTCAATTTAAGTCCATTTAAAAAGAAAAACTCAATTTAGGTTTAATTTTATAAATTTAGGGTTTGTAGCTTCCGTTTAAGGTTCTCGTTTTGCGTTTTTAGTTAAAATTTATATTCCCGTTGTTTGTTTTCATTCTTAATTGTTATCATTTGCTTATTTTAATTTGTAGAAGTAGAAAATCAAATCAAACTTTGTATCCCATTCAAATCATTGTCCAAGCATCAAACGTAGTCTCAATTTCACAAATCGTTGGGGAAACGACCCGGGGAATCATACTTCCCGGTTAAGTTACGTATTATATTATATTATATATATTTTGAAGAGTTTCCTTTTCACCTTTTTCCTCAAGGGTAAATTGGTAAATTTCCCATAGTATTATATATTATATATTTTACGCGTATCAGTATCTTAGCTGAAATTAAAAAAGAACACCATTAACTCGCCCTAGGTTTTTATTCCGAGACCAACTCCGGCGTGAGAGTAAGTATGGGTAGTATGAGATAATTGCAGAGAGAATTTAAGGATAGAGGTATGGTTTGAAGTGTTTTTGTTGATGCTTCTCGAGGGAATGGGTTCCTCTCTTTATACTACTCGCATCTTACCTGATGACATGAGAATGTTGGTTGTCGTCTAGGGTCAACAAGGCAGTCACTGGATCGTTACTTCCTCTTTGCTCGCTGACCCAATTGTCATTTGTATCTCAGCCTAAGGACAGTGGTCCAGACCTGTACACTACTTGTCAGGTTGTCCTTAGGTTTTGCTCCTCCGGCATGACACTAGTGACTCCGGACCTGATATGTCCTTCGACACATCAGTTTCTTCGGGGTACGTGTCTGGCTTAGGTCATGCTAGTTTAGCAAGGGTAATTAGATGTGTTTCTCCTTCGGTGGCTCCAAGGGAGACTATACCTCATCATGTCCCCCACTCTAATGTTGGCAAGTCTTCTTGCCATTGCTAGACTTCATATTTTGTCACTCCAAATCTCTTTGCCTTTATTTGTTGCTTCAGAAGTATGCCATTAATGTTTTGCGGAGCATTTATGGTTCCCTTTTTCTATGTATCGTTATGTTTACTTTATTACTGCCTTTTGCGACATGGCTTGCTCCTAGCTACGTGCTCCTTGGTGACATGATTGGCTTGGTAGGTATGCACGTCATGAGCTACGCATGATGTGGCTATTCAAGTGTCACGTCTTTTAGGTTTTACCCCCTATAAATAGTTATGTTTGCTCTCCTTTTTCTTTTACCCTTCTCGAAGCAAAAAACATACATTGCCTCCGGAGCTGTTTCCTTTCTTTCGCTGCTGTTTCTTCTTCTCCGGACCTTTTACCTTTTAGGCTCCCACTTCTTTAGGTATCTTCTTTTTTCTTTTTGTATTTTATAATGGCTAAGAAAGACATAGATGTGTTCACTTCCAGGCTTACTCAAACCAACCTGAATGGCTTGATAGTAAAGTACAATATCCCCCGTGATCTTCATCCTCGGCTTCCTCCTCCTGGTCTTGTTATGTCTGAACTTTCGAATGACGCTATTTGGGATTTATCACCGTATGTTTGATTTTTCAGGCGTCCGGATTCCTTTCTCCTCATTCCTTTTGTCTGTTATTAAGCATTTTAAGGTGCACTTCTCACAACTAGGTCCTTTGGGGCTTAACAAGGTTATAACTTTTAAGATTCTATGCCGGTCATTGCAGATCGAGCTAATTGCCACTCTTTTTAGGGTCTTCTAGATGATCTGCAAACAAGGTCACTGGTTTTCTTTTGCTAAACGTCGTACGCCGGTCCCTATTTGTATTGACATTAACAGGTCTTGTATGAAGGGCTGGAAGTCTGGCTTCTTTTTAATTGATCAGAGGGCTATCCCTGATTACATGTCTTGGAGGCATTTGGATTCGGTTCTTACTGACCCGAAGCCTCCCACTGGCTCTTACAATCAATCGAATGTCTAGAGGTTATGTTCCTATATTGTGAAGCTACGTGATATGCCCGAGGGGGTATTGGTTTTGTTTGGTTTGAGTAGAGTCTAGAAAATTCACACCCGTGATCTGATCATGGGAGATTCTAGTGGAAATGATATGTGGGTGGGGCATTGTACTTTATGAGTCTGTTGTTATATGTCCCTTTGTTGATTCTCCTTTTCTATTTGCAGTTATGGGAATCTATGATTTTATGTGCCTGTCTGAGTAGACCGGATCAAAAGGTTTAAGAGGAAATTCATCATGATGTGAGGCCTACCCTTTTGAGGCTTCCTTTTTACTGTACTCCTCCTGCTGATGCTGATGCAGTTATCCAAGCGCCTACTCCAGAGGATCTTGCTGCTGCTACTCCAAACACCAAGGTGCTAGCCAAGGCTGAGGCCTCCAAGAAGCGAAGGGCCTCTACTTCTGGATCGGCCTCGAGCGAGGTTGGCTAGTGTACCAGATCAGCAACAACTCAATCCTCTGGAAGTTCCGCCTGACCCAACTTGTTTGATGACAATGATAACGATGATGATCATGATGCTTGTGTTGAGATACTTTTGATTACACCTATCCGTTCTGCTGCTACCATTCCTTTGGGAGGTAAACAGGGCGGGGTTCTATCCCCCCTGCTACTAAAGGTCCTAGCAACCCCGATAACTATTTATCCCCTTACTTTGTACTTATTTATTTTGTTTCCTCTTTCTTATATTGTTCTTTGTTTGCAGGCTTTTGAGGAAAAGCCATTATGGATGACGCTATTGACACGTCCTCCGGGATGCCGGTTGTTCCCGCGCTTTTACTAGCCCTCTCACTCGAGATGCTACCGGTGATGCTATTGACAAAGATTTCTTCCCTTTTGTTCCTGGGCCTTATTATGCTGAATATTCTGAAGACGGCATTATTGTTGGTTCTTACGAGGTTAGTCATGATCGGTGGGAAGGTCTACATGGGCCCACTTTAAGCATTCTGAGTAAAGAAATGTTCAAGGATCCTTGAATTTGCAAAACTGTGTTGACCAGTTCCCTACTCCTAAGAGATGGTCCAGATTGAGGCTTTGACTGATAAACGGTTGGCTGGAAAAACTAGTGTCCTGCATTGCTTATTAATGTCCTATAGAGGGGAATTGTTGGCCCGGTACAGGGTCTGCTTAAATCTCATGATGATGATTATGTTCAATCTAGTGATACTCGATTAAAGAGTATTCAACAAAGGCTTACTTCCTTCCAAGGATTAGAGTCTCGGGTCTCTGGTATAAAGAATCTAGTGACCGACCTTAATGATAAGGTTACCGCTTCTGATGCTGCTTTTGTCAAGGCCAAGGCCACAGGGAAGGAACGAAAGAAGAAGATTAAGTCTCTTTCTAAAAGCCTGGATCAATTCACTACTAAAGCTGCTCGTCTTGCCTCTGACCTGAATCAGGTTCGGAGGTCTGATGCTTAAAAGGGAGATCAGATTGATGCCGCCCAAACTTACCTCGGTGACATTTATGCTTTGATAGAAGGCTATAAGTATTCTTTGGCTGAGAAGGACGCTGAGATTCTCTAGTTGAAGGCTTCTCCCCCCGAGTTTTGCTTCTTTCTTTAGAGGTGGTTTTTAGAGTTTGGTCCAAAAATTCCCTGCTAGTGATGAGCTCAGTAGGGTTTAAGGTGAGCTTCTTTCTCTATCCCCTAGTGCTGGCTTCGAGCATGGGCTTCATATGGATCGAACTCAGAAGTAGCTGGATGCGGGCTTAATTTTTTTTTCATTTCATGCCCGAGGCTCAAGGTAGGCTGATTAAAGCCACCCCTCTTGTTGCTACTACTGAGTATCTGTTTTTAAACAAGATTGCTGATCAATCTGCCCGCCCTTTGTCTACCCTTTTTGAGCTTGAGCTAATAGATTGGCTCGTCCGGCTGTTGTCCCTGCTCCTAAGGTTGCTGGTGTTTCTCCTTCTTCTCTAAAGGAGTCAAATGTGACACCTGCTTCTTCCTTAGTGGATTTTCTCTCGAAAGATGCCCCTCCTTCTTCTGTTGCTGCAATAGAGTAGCCTTCTTAGGAGCAAAATGAGGAGTGGTTAACTTCCATGATTGATACAGTAGATGAGGAGATGCTTGATGCTACTTCTGGCAAGCTGATAGATGTTTTGGTGCAGGGTGTTGTTCACCGGGTATGTGAAGATGTGAACCAAGCTGAGTCATCCCTGATCCAAGGTTCAGGATTTGCTTCCTTCGGTTCCCCCAATGTTATTGTTGCTCTCTTAGTTGAAAAGGAAAAAAAGGTGCTCTCCCTAATTCCCAAGATGTCCCTGTGATTGCTCTGGTTGACGTTAGAGATGGTGCTACTAACCCTAGGGTTTAATCTTTGTGTTGTACTCCTTTATTTTTTCTCTTTTTTGTAAGTGCCTGACATACGGGAGGGGTGCGTGGTATGCTGGAGAACTTTGTTCATTGCTTCGAGCTTGGGGGTAAACCAACTGTTGATATGTGGTTGTCCATCTAGTGGACCCTGAGTCATGCCACCTGCCCTAAGCCGAATGGCTTCCCCCTAGGACTGTAGTTTAGCTAGTCAAGCCTCCGTAGGTTTACGTGTCTTTTATTGCTTCCTAGTAGGATTTGTATTTTCATGCTTTGGCTCCATAACTTGCCTGGTTACTAGCTTTTATGTTTTTAGATTGTTTAGTTTCTAGTTTCGATCGACTACGTTCGGTGTGTTTTCCTCTGTAATTTGTATTGTTACGTTTAATGGTTATTATCGTTTAATGTTCCCGTCTTACTTTTCTTGTTGCATGAGCTTGTTTGTAATGTTTATACGTTTGTGTCTAGCACTTTAGCATTGGTTTATGCCTCAAACGCCTTATGTCTACCTCGGTTAAACATTTTTGGTTTGGTCTGGATATTTTTATCCGTCCTAGCTCGTACACCGGTGTAGATTTTCATTAGCTAATTTTGTAAACATTACAAGTTTTTTCATTTTCCCTATTTTTGTTATTCTTAACACAAACACAAGTGTTGTTATCCGTTGGTGCTTATTCCCTCTACGATGCAGCTGTTCATCGGAGGCTTTTGTCTAGAGGAAAAGTTGTATGAACTTTTCTCGTCCGGCGTTGTGCAAAGTGTGTGAGTGTTAGCTTTGCCTTCCTACTATATCTTTCATGTCTGTGGGGCAAATTGTTGTTTCTTTTACATCTGGAGGCAGCGAGCCTTCTGATGTTTGTCATGTTTCGCGTGCATGTTAGCATTACTTTTGGTCTTAATCAGATGGAAAATTAGGCTCTATTAAATAGAAACCATTCATTTGACATAAGGTAATTCATCCCTTTGAGGTAAACGTAGGTTTTTGAAAATTGTTTCCTCGGATGGGTACATAACACTTAAGTATATTTAATAATGGTACGATTACACTGCCTTAATTGCTCCCACTATGATTTTCCCAAGTGGGACTCACCTTTCCTAATGTTGCTTTCTTTGACATCTTTCATGTTTCTTCCTGAAGCTTGTCTGAAGTTTCTATTGAAGGTCATGTCTTGATACCTACTGATACTTGTTGGTTTATGAATTCTAACCGGATGAATGACAATCTAGTTAATGCTTCTGCTTTTGGGTTTAGATCTTTGGGGAGGTGCGTAATTCGAAACCTGTGGAAAGGATCCGTGGCAAACACATGTAATTCCTTCATTTGTCTTCTGTCGGAGACAACTAGACCGGCTAGCAAAGCTTCATAATCCATATCATCCTCAGAAGCGTTAAAGTTCAAGCGGATAGCATGCAAGTGTTCTTTCCCCTTTGGATCTATTAAGACCATACTGATGAGGTACAGTCTCCCCCGGACCATCCGAAGGATAAATCTGGCTTAGATGCCTCTGCCAAACTAACACGGGCTAAACTAAACAAACGCTCCAGAGATGCTGACTTGTCGAAGGACAAGTCAGGTCTGGAGTCACCACCAGAATTCCGGAGAAGCTGGTGTGTCAAAGGACATTCCAGGTCTGGAGTTATTAGCTTCTTCCTAACGCAGCGGTACCTAAGGACAATCCGACAAAGGTACAATCCTTGTGAAAGACCACCGTCCTTAGAATGACATGTAGCTGACAAATCATACCAAAATTGAACCCCATGGTTATGTCTTGTAGTGAATCCCAAATAGTATAAAGGGAGGGCTCATTACCCTAGGACGGGACACAACACCTACTCTGGACCATACTTTATATTCTTCGCATTTATCTCATAATCACCATACTTACTCTTACACTGGAGTTGGTCCTGGATTCACACCTCGGGGCGAGCTAACAGTGTTCTTTCTTATTTTTAGCTAGGAGATGAGGGACTAAGCTTCGGTGGAAACAAGCTGAACTCAATATTTATCATCGGTTGAGGTCACTTTTACCAAGCCTAAGTAGCCCGCGTAAATTTACCTTAACATTTGGCGCCATCCGTGGGACTCGACATCCAAATCTACCCAAAAGAAGAAAACCAAAGAAGGCACGGTTAACTCTCAACCTATGGAGGAGGAATTTTAGGGAGCAGGGACAAGGGACGCAGGAACGGAAACCCATGAGGGACCCACCGAACCAGTCTTACAAACGCAAAAAACCCCTTCTCTTTTTTGCCATCATCAAAGAAAACATTGATGTATTAAGAAACATGATCAAAAAACATGACCAGCAATCCAAGATGAAAGCTACACCAAGAAAACTTGCCTATGCCAATTCTGACAAAGAAGCTCCGACCAGGTCGTTAGCCAAAGGATTTTTTGATCGATTCTCTCTCGAATCTTCCGGCACATCTGACACCTACAGACAAACTCGTTCTGCCAGTAAAAGTCAGAGGACTCCCTCCAAGAACAAAGAACCAACACACTTAAGAAGGTTAAAAAGGATGGAAGACCGGAGCATAACCAAGGAGAAAGCAAGGGGGAAAGGTCCAAATGCAGAAGAAAAAGGTCCGGACACCAAGAGACAAGCTCAGACTCCGAACATGAGGAAGGTTCGGAAGATGCTTATGAAGACCTGAATTCACCCTACAAAAGGCCTAAACCCACTCCTTTTACCCATAGAATCACTCGTTCTAAATATCATAGGAAGGCAAAACTCCCCCGGAACATCAGGGTATATGAGGGAAATAAAGATCCAGAGGACAATTTAGGTATCTTCTCAACGGAGGCTGAACAAGAAGAATGGTCGATGCCTATTTGGTGCAAAATGTTCCATCAAACCCTAGGAGGAGTGACACGAAACTAGTTTGACGATCTGGACCCTAAGAGTGTAGACAGCTTGGAGGAACAAAGTCAGAAGTTCTTGGAAGAATTTTCGCAACAAAAAAGGTATGCTAAAGACCCCACAGAAATTCACGGCATCAAGAGGAGATAGAATGAGGGCTTGTAAGCTTTCATAGATCGGTTCAAATCTGAAAGTTCACACATAAAGGGAGTTCCTCCGGTTCTCGGTATTTTAGCTTTTATGCATGGTCATAGTCATTCGAAATTAGCCAAGAAGCTCAATGACAAAATACCCAAGACGGTAGAGGAAATGTTCGAAAGAGTCAAGGCCTTCATTAGAGGATAAGTGGTCATTGGGTCAGTAGAGATGGTCCATCCTTCTCAAGGGGACAAAGGGTACGTTCGTCCGACATGGACCGAAGGTCCCAAAAAAGCTAGAAATAGAGGCGGTTCGAGAGAGGCACGAAGAAACACGGGGTGTACGCTCCTTATCCCCGAAAGGATACTTTTACCCCACTTACCAAGACTCCGAAAGAGATTCTGGCCATGGAAAGTATGAGTTTCCTAGAACCGCCACCTTTAATCGGGACCCCTGAGAAACAAAACTTGAACAAATTCTGTGACTACCACGGGGACAAGGGTCACAACACCAACGACTGCTATTAGTTAAAAAAGCAAATAGAGGAAGCTGTGGCTTCGGGAAAGTTGGCCCATCTGGTGAAAGATATTCGCCGGACTAATCAGAGGAACAAAAGCCAAGGAAGAAACAATGTAAAGGTCATAAACATGATAAGGGAAGGAGGAAATCGCAAGAGGTCTTTTGAAGAAGAAATGTCCGGTCTAACGAACGAGCTCACCTTCCCTGTGATCCCTCAGAATCAGTTGACGGACGAACCCATCATATTAGAATGAATAATTAAGGGTAATCAAGTCTGAAGGATCCTCGTCGATGGTGGAAGTTCATCAAAAATTATGTATGAACATTGCTTCAGAAACCTCGATGTCAGCATCAGGTCAAGACTCAGAAGATGCAGGGTTTTGATGGTAGGTTTTTCGGGAGAAACATATCATCCTCTAGGAATAATAGATGTTCGAGTAACTATAGGAAGGGCAGGAAGAAATAAAATGGTGCTAATGGAGTTTGTGGTAATAAAATATCGCTCGCCATACAATGTTATAATAGGAAGAACCGGAATGTGAAGCCTCGGGGTGGTAGGTTCAACCATTCATTCTATGATCAAATTTCATACTAACCAAGGAATTGTAACAATGGAAACCAGTAGGGAGGCTCTATAGGAATGTTGACACTTAGAAAGGGTGCAAGGCTCATGGAAGGAGGTACAGTAGCGTCAATGTAAAGAACAAATGTCCAGGATAAAAGAACAAGTAATACTAAGAACAAAGAATAGCTCTAGATGAGGACTTAATTTTTTGTCCAGTATCGCTAGAAAAGACATAGGACAAGGAAGATACAGAGGAAGTATGCATCATTAGCCATGAACATTCAGACCGAAGCACAACGATGGGAACCACGTTGATGGCTAGATGCAAACAATTACCGACAAACGTCTTGCAAGAAAACAAGGAAGTATTCGCATGGGCCAGATCAGAAAGGACAGGCGTTCCATGATTTGTCATGGAGCATCAGCTAAAGATATATCCCCTTGCCGAGCCAATGCCCCATAAGAGATGGCCCATGGAATCAGAAGGAAGACTAGCATTGAAAGAAAAAGTATTTCGTTGGCTAAAGGAAGGACTAATTAGGAAGGTTCAACGCCCTGAATGGATCGCCAACATAATACATGTTAAGCTAGCAAATGGAACCTGGAAGGTGCAAGTGGATTACTCCAGCCTCAACAAAGTCTATGTCAAGAACATATACCCCTTTCTGAAGGAAGGGGAAGGGCTAGCATCGATAATGGGATATCTGTATAAATGTTTCCTATGACTTCTGAAGGAATACAACCAAATAAGAATGACAGAGGATGATGAAGAAAAGATCGGTTTTCATACGGAGGAAGGAGTATACTGTTTCACCCATATGCCGAAAGAATTACAAAACTTAGCAACTACACTTCAGAGGATGATAGAGAAGGTCTTAGCCGATCACAGAGGACGAAATGTGGAAATATACTTAGAAGAAATAGTAATAAAAAGAAAAAGTGAGTTGGACCTGGTTTAGGATGTTGAAGAAACACTAAGAAAGTTGAAAAGAGTAAACATCAAGATTGATCTGGTCACGTCCTCGTCCGAAGTGAATGAAGGAAGGTTTCTCGGCTACATGGTAACAAAGGAAGGAGTAAGAGTAGACCCAAAAAAAGTACAGGCAATCATTCTAAACCCTACCCCAAAAAGCCTAAATCAAATACGAAATTTGTTCTTACAACTAATAGCCATTAGCAAATTTATTGTTGATCCCACTTCAATAGATCTTTAATTCATTATGCTTGTTAAGGTTTTGTTATCCTAGATAAATCTAACACAGCTATAGTAGAAACTTTGTTGAATATATTAAAGATTATGCGGAATCTAATCTTTAATCAATAAGAAGAATTTTTAATAAAACAGTAACACAAAACAATATAATTTAACAATAAAATCTCCAATATTATTATTACAAATAATACGAATACTCTCCTAGTATATGATAACTCTATGAATGACTCGTTTTGATTTGATACAGATTCAAAACTCTATGCCCTAGGACCTCCTTTTATACACAAAGGAGTCCTAGTCAATTTACAATATATTCCTAAAACTTAGAATATTCTTTATGATCTATTCTATAAATAACTAATACTTATCAATGGAAGTAATCTTGGATCTCCATCAATCATTATCCTTTCTTTTTGTCTTTAATCCATTGTCTTCTGACAGTTAAAAACTACTTTCAGCAGTCCTTAAATCTTTGACAGTTGTAACTTTTGACAAGCAACAGCATTAAATTAGCGCACCAGAAGTAGTAACTTATACACATCAGCATCAACTGAGCACAAGCAGTAGTAACTACTTATAACATTTTCTTCAATCTTCACCAGCAGTACTAACTTTACACTAGCAGTACTAATATATACCAGCAGTACTAATATATACAAGCAGTACTAACTGTGAAGTAGCAGTACTAACTTTATACTAGCAGCACTAACTACTTAGCATATTTTTCATTAAAGTTAATGAACAACACTAACTTTAGCTTAGCAACAGTAACACAAACCTGAGTAGCAGTAACTTCAAGATCATCAAGAAGTCTTTTAATCCCAACAATCCTCCCCTAAACTTGATATTTATCTCCAAAATCATCAAGTTTCTTCATTAAAAGCTTCATAATCACTAGGAGGATGCTTCCAAACCCTTCATTGATTCTTGAGTAGTTTTGTGAGAAGTTTAAGAAGCTGATATGCCATTTCACTAAAATGGTCACATTGAAGCTTCTTGTTTAACATATCAGTAATTGTAGGTGCTGTAAGAGGATATCTCTTTTCTACCAACATATGAATGTGCACATTTTGCTTCCTCAATGAATGTACTCCACATGAATCATATAGCTTCCAATCCAATACTCTGTAATCTGATTGAATTTTCCATACATTATCCTCTACATATGGTTTAAACATTGTCTTCAAATCTCCATATAAAACTAAATCTAAGTCCTCCACTGGTCTTGTTGATCCATACTTAGCTTTTACCAACTTGTACAAAGTTTCCAAGTCTTCTCTGTCAAAACTTTTAAGCATATGACTAAACACTAAGTACATCTTTGAACTTCCATCAGCCATAATAGCTTTTCTTCCCCTCTTTATGAATCTTCTAGTCAACAATGCTTGGAGACTTAACAGCTAAAGGAATAGCATCAAGTGCAACCTCTTCTTCATCTGGCATGACTTCTATTAGACTTTTAAGCTATGTCGTTTCTTTGTCATCATCCACCTTCTGCTTCTTTGCATTCTCTTGTACTAACTCTTCTCCTGCTCTCTTTGAACTTCCTTCCACCAAGTCTATTCTGAAATCAACAAATGTATTCACCCTTTTGAAAGCTATGTCAAACATCTTCTGAATAGAATCAAAAGATTTATTCTTCAAGTCTTTGGGCTTCTTTCCTTCCATATTCTTCAGGTAAGTACACATGATTTTTCTTTGTTGAGCTTGGGTTGGTGGTTTGTTCCTCTTCTCTTCTGCTCTTTTTACTGCAAAGTGCTTTCTTCTTTTCTCTAAGAGTTGTACAAATAATGTAGCCTTTTCTGCATTAGACAACTCTTCTTGCTCTTGTGCTTGCAGTCTTTGAGCCAATTCATGATCAGCCTTAATCTTAGCGTGAATATCATCCCATTCTCCAGTCAAGGCAACATTGGCTTTTTGTTCTTTGGCAACATTGGCTTCTTGTTCTTTTTCAGCTTTCTCTCTTGCAAGTTTTACTTCCTCATCAAATTCAGCTTGTAACTTTGAAGTAATTTCTTCATCAAGCCTGAGTAGATCTTTCTTAGACATTTTCTTTACAGGTTCTGGTTCAACCATTTTGCTTTTACCCGTGTCCTGAACCTTGACCTGTGATGGTTGTTGTAAAGAAACTGTTGGTGTAGGTGCTTGCTCTTGTTCATGAATAACAATCCCTTTAACCTTAGGTCTTATGCTAGCAGCTTGAGTTGGTGGTTTAGCACTTTTCAGTTCAACAAGTGCTTTAGCCAAAGTAATCTCATCATCAGTTATAACAGTTGTTGTATTTGTAGTTGTAGCAGCACTAACTGGAATAGTACTAGCAGTATTAATTACAACAACTACTTCCTCAACATTTCTCTTCTCACTAGCTCTTGCTTCACTTTCAAGAACCACCTCATCACCCTCTAAGTCATGTACTCCAAACATATCGGTATCAGCATCAAAATGAGTACTAACCAAGGTAATTCCTGCATCATCATCAATATCAGATATCCTCCTCTGTTTAGATGCATCCTCCTCACCCAAACCTTCTTCTTCAGAGGATTCCACTCTTCTAGATGAACCAACCTTGTATAATCTTTTAAGCCCTTGAGTTCTTGACTTCTTCCTCCTCTCTAGCTTATTGACTCGCTTTTCCAAACTTGTAATCTCATTAGCTTGAGTGGTCTTTGTAGTCTCCAAAGCAAGAACTCTTGATTGTAAAGTTGTACATAATGCCATCAATTCCTCAACTTTCAGACTATCCTCACCACTTTGAAGTGTGTTACATCTTGCGAGCAGTGGATCATTGGAAAGTTTAGATACATTCTCAGACCTAGTCTGAGCAATTGTATCCCCCATGGTTTCTTGGCGCCTAGGACCACCACCTGAACTAGTTCCTGGGGAACTTGGTTCATTAGGTGTTGCCTTTGATTGGGTCATATCTATGTTACCACTGTCTTGCTCTACTTCTAAGCTAGAAGCAGTAGTGGCAGCCCTCACCAAACTGTCATCCATCTCCTTATTGACAGCCTCATCTGCTACATTGGTTGTAGGACCACTAGGTTGAGGTACCTTAGTGTCCTTTCTCTTTGACCTTCTTGATCTTTGTTTCTTTTGAGGTTGAGAAATTGATGGTTGAATAATGGTGGGTGTATGATGGGGACCAGTTGGCATTTCTAAACCTTTACCCACTTCTTCTTGATCTTGTACCATCATTGTTTAGAATAATGGTGTTTCCCTTCCAGAAAAAACCTTTCTACTTTCAGATTCCCAAAATATCTTCTTAGTGTGAGAGGGTGAAATATAAATTCTCTTGTGAGTAGGCATCCCTTCAAGTTGTTGATTCACAAACACTTGTACAAACCTTGGATACATCAAAATTTTCTAGACACATTATCCAAGTTCTTCACCATACTTTCAAATATGTACTTTAAAAAGTTGAACTTCTGGTTTGTAGCTAAACAGATAATTACAGATGCCATAGTGCTACTAAACTCATTCCATGCAGTAGTCTTAGCACATAGGCATTGTAAAACAGTATGAATAAGGAATTTTCATTGTATGGAAAAGAATGCCTTATAGAAAGTAAGCTTCTAAGAAATTTTCTCATACCCCATTAATGCAAGTTGTTCAAAGATGGTAGCATTGGATAGACAATCAACACCTTCAGCATCTTCCAGTTGAAGATCTCTTCTTACAATCGACTCAGTAATGATGATCTTCTTTCCATCCACTAGGGCTTGTAACTGTACTTCCCCATTAATAGTTTCTGCCTTGACAGTAGCCCATAATTGTTCAATACATAAAGTATATATAGTGGGGTTGATCGTTAGTGCATATCTTATAGGATTTGCACTCAACTATCTGCTCAAATCCTTCACATTCAGCGGGTTTAGACAAAAATGCAACCATGTTATGAGTATCAGCAAACTTTAGGGTCGTCATTGTGTTGGGTTTTGATGATGAATGATAAAATTGAGTTAGGTTTGTGATTAGAGAGTATATGATTGAATTAAATCGATTAAATGAATGATTTAAACCCTTAATCGAAGTATTTATGCAAATACCCTCAACAGCATTAACCATCACCAGCAGTTGTAAGTTTATGCCTAGCAGCATTAACTTTCAACAACAGTAGTAAGTTTATGCCTAGCAGCATTAACTTCTACAAGCAGTAGTAAGTTTATGCCTAACAACATTAAAATCTACCAGCAGTAGTAAGTTTATGCCTAGCAACATTAACTTTTACCAGCAGTATTAACTTTGAGTCATCAGCATTAACTCCAATTCCATTCCAAATACTCTGTTTGTTTTTAATATATTTAGCTCTCTTTCTGTTTTTCAACTCACATCTTCTCTTAATTCTTTTACTCACCAAATTACTCTGTCTGTTTTTATTTCACACAACTCTCTTTCTGTTTTTCAACTCACCTCTTCTCTCAATTCTTTTACTCACCAAATTACCCTGTCTGTTTTTATTTCACACAACTCTCTTTCTGTTTTTCAACTCACAACTTCTCTCAATTCTTTTTCTCACCAAATCACTCTGTCTGTTTTTATTTCACACAGCTCTCTTTCTATTTTTATTCTTACCAATTCTCTCACTAAAACTCTCTTTCTATTTTTATTCTCACCAATTCTCTCACTAAAACTCTCTTTTTATTTTCTCTAATAACCAACTTTTCCATCATTAATCTAACATTTTTCTTTGCTTTTTCTGCAAAATGTTACTCCAAAAACCAAGAAAATACAATCCATAGCAATTTTCACAATAATCACAGTATTAATTATACCTAACAGTATTAAGTATAACTAACAGTATTAACTCAGCAGTATTAAGTATAACTAGCAGCACTAATTATACTTAATAGCAGAAACTTTTAACGACTTGAATAATAGTACTAATTCATACAAAACTCTACAAAGACATAAAGAGATAATAGACTTTAAGGATTTAACATTCCAATACTAGCAATCAAATATTGAAATCTACTTACATCAAAAGATTTTATAAGTAAATTTGGAACATTCTTGTCAGTATAGATTTTGATCATTTGAATCAATTTCTTTTCATTGCAATCTCTTATAAAATGATGTCTGATCTCTATATGCTTTGTTTTTGAATGAAAAACTAGATTTTTAATTATGAAAATAGTACTGTTATTATCAATAAAGATCTTGGTATGCATAAAATTGTACCCATTATCAAGTAGTTGATTCTGAATCCAAAGCACTTGTCCATAACAACTTGAAGCAGCCACATATTCAGCTTCAGTTGTGGAATTTGCAACCACTATCTGTTTCTTACACTGCCATGATATTAATCTACTTCCAAGGAATTGAAAACCTCCTGTTGTAGATTTCCTATCCAAGCTTACTCTAGCATAATCACTATCAGTGTATGCTACCAAATCAAAAGGAGAATCTTTTGGATACTAAAGGCCCAATTTTGATTGACCTTTTAAGTACCTAAAAATCCTTTTACCTAAAAATCCTTTTCACAACATGAAGATGTGAAACATTTGGATTGACTTGGTATCTAGCACAGGCACACACTGCAAACATGATGTCAAGTCTTGAAGATGCAAGATACATCAATGAACCAATCATTGATCTATACAGTTAGCTATAGTTAGTTAGTTACTGCCCTAGTACCATCGTTTGTTAGTACTGCTAGTATTGTCTTGTAGTTAGTTATATATTAGTACTGTTAGTATAATAGTTAGTACTGCTTAAGTGATATGCATGAGTTATATTAGGAATAGATATGATGACACTTGACGTGGTTTTTAAGCACCATTAGGGTTTTCCTTAGTGTATAAAAGGAACCCTACAGCATAGTTAGAGATATCAGTTTTCATATCAATTCATAGTTAGCTATTTTGTAACCTAGGTAGAATATTTGCAATCAGTATATATTCAAAGTTTTATTTACATTGTTCTTCTTAGTATTACAAGTTAGATTCCGCATAACTTGTAGTATTCATAATCATAGTTTCTCATATAGTTACTTTGAATCTATTCAAGTTAACTAAGCCTTAACAAGTAAGTAGTCTATTCATTGGACCACAGTGGTATCAGAGCTTGTAGAGAAACTTTGAATAAGAAGAGCTCATCCAGATCTAGAATTCTACCTAACATACAAGATGTCTGGTGAAGAACCTGCATCACAAATGGCACCAGTGGAATCTTCTTAAATGATATCTATTGTAAAACTTCCTGTGCTCAACAAAGGTGAATATACCCTTTGGAGCATGAGGATGGAGCTGCGTACCTCAAATAACACAGATTATGATTGTGGCAAGTAAATCATGAATGGTGTATGAACCTGTAAAAACAACAAAAAGATGAAAATTATGTTGAAATCTGATAGTACCTCCAAAGACTGCTCAAGCACTATTACAAAGGCAAAAAGAAAGAAAAGCTAAAAGCATTATGCTTTTGGCTATTCCTAATGAGTATCAACTAAGGTTCCATACAATCAAGGATGCAAAGTCTTTGTGGGCTGCTATCAAGAGTAGGTTTGGTGGCAATGTTGAATCTAATGAAGATGCAGAAGATGTCTTGAAAGCAAACATTTGAAAAACTTTTCTGTATCTGATCACATAAGCCTAGACAAGCATATGATAGGTTTCAAAAAACTTATAGCAAACTTGAAATTATGGTGATGCAAACTGTTTTAATTGAAGATGCAAATCAAAATTTCTAAGAGTTCTACCTTCATATGGATCAATAACTTTGATCATGAGAAACAAAAAGGGTATAAATGAAATAGATATTAATGATCTATATAATAACCTAAAAGTGTTTGAAGCTGACATCAAAGGTTCCTATGGATCATCTTCAAACTCACAGAATGTGGCCTTTCTTTCTGCAGAAGACACTAAAAGTATTAATGAAGTTAATATTGCTAATGGTGTTTCTACTGCAGCAGACCATAGCTCTCAAGGACAAGCCTCTTCATCATCATATACTAGTGATCTAATGTTCTCATTCCTTGCTGATCAGTCAAGTGGACCACAACTTGATGATGAAGACATTAGAGAAAAAACAAGCTTGATCGGATATTTGGGAAGAAATGACATTAAATGAAAGGTGGATAATGTTATCTATGGAGGGTTAAGCGTGTTTTAGAAGACTAGAGAAAGTTAATCTTCAATGGCAAAGAATCTGTAGGTTTTGATAAAAACTAAGGTTGAATGTTTTAACTGTCATAGAAGGGGCCATTTTGCAAGGGAATGTAGAGCACCAAGAAATCAAGGGAACAGGAATGGAGATGCAGGGTATAGGAGCAGGGACAACACCAGAAGGACTATACCAGTGGAGACCTCTGATGCATTGGTTGTTCAGGACAATGCTTTGATTGTCCAAGATGGACTAGGATATGACTGGAGTTATATAGCTCAAGATGAACCAACTGAGTTTGCTCTCATGGCCTATACTGCAAACTCCTCAAGGTCTGACACAGAGGTACAATCTTGTTCTAAAAACTATGTAAAAACATATGAAAAACTTCAAAAATAGTTTGATGAACAGAGACAAACTCTTAGTAAGGCTAATCTAGAAATTGTAGCTTATCAATTAGGCCTATAATCAGTAGAAGCTCAATTAGTTGCTCATAAAAAAAATGAAGTTGTCTATGAAGAAAAGATCGCAGTCTTAGAATTTGAAGTAAAAGACAAAAGTAATGCTGTCACTAGACTTAAAAATCAGTTAGATGAAACCTTAAGAGAAAAAGATGATCTAAAAGCTAAACTAGAACAATTTGAAACCTCTTCTAAAAACTTAAATAAACTGATTAATAGTCAATTAAGTTTTAAAGATAAAACTGGTCTAGGATATGGAGATTAATTAAATGAAAATGATTCAAGTGGTAGTAAATTGTTTAATAGTGTATTTAATAGTCGTTCAAGTGATGGAGATGACAATCAAACAAATGATAGGTTCAAAAAGGATAATGGATATTATGCTGTTCCTCCTCATTTAACTGGGAACTATATGCCTCCACTAGCTGACCTATCTTTTGCAAGATTGGATGATTCTGTTTATAGGCCTATAGTAAATAAGATTAGTGCTAGTGTACCTCAAGTTGAAACAAATATCACTTCACCTAGCAATGCTAGTGTAGAAATGCCTAGAGTTGAATCTGTTAGGCCTAGTGGAGTTATCATTGAAGATTGGGTTAGTGATGATGAGGACATTTTTCAATCTAATGATTTGCAAGCAACATACAAACCTAGTTTTAAAAGGATTGAGTTTACTAATGCTAGGAATGAATCTGTTAAATCTAAACAAGCTGAAAAACCTAGGATAATCACTCAAAATCCTACGGTAGATAGAAGAGATTGGAATGAGAAAATGACTCAAAAACTAGGGTTAGGATTTGGGTTTACAAAGAAAGCTTGTTTTGTTTGTGGCAGTTACATCATAGTCTGGTAAGAATATTGACATGTTCCCTGTCATGTGCCTTGATCATCCACTATCATCACTCCTTTATCCTGTAAATCCATTTATGGATTTCCCTACACATTGAATAAGAAAATCAGTTTCTTTGGGATCCAAGCCAACACTGACTTGGATCTGCCTTGTGGCATCATATAATCAAACTTTTTTAGGGTGAATTGGATGCACTGTTGTGTTTTAGAACATGGTCGAAAACTTTATGATTTGGTTCCAAACCCAACAAGCTAAGGCTAACAGCATTAAAATTATTTATCCCTTAACCTATTAACTATTCTGCTTTAGGCCTAGCAGTATTAAATTTTTTACCCCTAACCTATTAACCCTTTTGACTAATATTATTGTTTTTAAATGTTGTGTTTCTTATAATGGGCACTCTTAACAGTGTTGAATTGTGTTTGTTTAGAAGATATGACATTGGTCCTAGTAGCCATTCACTGTTGTTTTAGAGTGAGCTTCATTATCCTTGTCTAGCAGTATTAACCAATATTGTTGTCTTTGAGAAATATTGGGTACTAGCAGTATAAATCATACAAAACCAGACTTTAATTAGTAACTTATCTAAGAACCAAGTTCTTTTAGCACAGGGGTGAGTCTATTTTAGCAAGTTTTGATGATTCACCCTTTGAGCATTGTTCCAAACAGGTTTTACCATCATTTGATTTTAAAACTATTTTTGATGGTAATTGCAATCAACCTGCAAATGATCAAAGCTTCCACACACATAACAGGCCTTATTAAACATCTTAAAATTGCTTCCTAGTTTTTGAGACATCATATTGTTCCAATTTCTTTGATTGCCTCTTGAACTGTAAGTGTTTTGCCTAAATTGCTCAACTTGTTTAATAGTTTTCCTAGCAGTTTTTTCTTGTTGTTTAGTTTTGACAAACTCTTTCTTAACAATACTAGGCCTAATAGTTTTCTTTTCAGTTTTAGGCTGAGACACATCCTCTTCCCGCTTCTGACACCCATTCTTCAATACTTGGGGCATCATCATACTTCCTAACTACCTTAGGCTCTTCTTCACTAGACATAGCTTTACAGTTCTCAACTACATGCTCATTAATAAACTTATCTAATCCAGTAAAAGACAAGTCAGGTATTGGAGGCATGAAATTTCCTGTGTAGGGAGGTGGAACTGCATATATTTTCATACCTAAACACTCTTATGAGCTTGGGTTTTAACTTTTGATGCATGTTCAAATTTATCTACATTAATTGAATGCCATCTTTTTTCGTTTTGAACTATTTCAAGCTATCGCTAGCTCTTTAATAGTTATTTCTGCCTAATGAATTTCAAGTTTTAAGCCCTTAATATCTTGTAAATAAATAGGCTCATTTGCTTTATAAACTTTAAGTTTTTCTTCCACTGACTCTAAACCTGTCTTATAACCTAGAACCATTAACTCAGATTTCTTTAAATCTTTTAATAGTTGATCATTTTGAGATTTAAGAAGTTCAACAGTTTCCAAACAAGATTTTGAACAAATAGAATCATTGGATACCTCTGAGTCAGGACTTAAAGATGAGAAAGCCATGAGTGCATAATTAGGCCCTTCCTCTGCCTGATCACTCCAGTCATATCCACCAAGACCATCACATGACACCAAAGCTGTAGAAGTAGATGTTTCCCACAGCACACTATTTCTTGAGCTTTCCTTGTTTTTGTTCTTGTTGTCTTGATTCTTGGAGCTCTGCACTCCCTAGCAAAATGTCCCCTCTTGTGGCAGTTGTAGCACTCCACTTTGGACTTATCAAAACCAATAGTCTCATTGCCATTAACAGTAAGCTTCCTTCCTGTATTCTTCAAAAACCTTCTTGCCCTCATAGTCAACATGGCCATTTACCATCTTAAATCCATCTCTTCCATGTCATCTGGATGGATTTGTTGCAAGTCCTCATGTACAAGTTAAGGACTATTTGGTTGACTAGTAAAGAATGCACAAATAACAGCATCACTCAAGTTATCAAGATGATAGATAAGCACAATAACTTGAGTGCTAGCCCGAGAAACTCCATGAGCATTATTAAAGCTGCTTCATTAGTGATGCTAGTGTTGTATTGAGAGGACATAAAACCAAGTTTCTGTGTGCTTGAACTTATGAGCTAGGCAATACCTTAACTTCGGTTCATACACCTTGAGGTTGTTGTAGAGATCATCCATGCTCATTGTATCCAAATCAGCTTTATTCCTCCACACAACAGCATGTGTGTTCCACTCAGGTGACAAACTTCTTAATAACTTTTGATTAACATCTTCTTGTGAAAGCTTTTCATCTAAAAGCTCCAACTGACTCACAAGCTTTTGAAGCCTATCAAAAGTTTGATCAAGCATCTCTGAGCTTAGAGCAGTGAAGTTTTCATATTGCTGCTTTAAGAGATTCCTTTGAGTCTTTCTTGTAGCTGCATTCCTACCAGAATCTCCTTTTCAACAGCTTCCAGTGACTTCTTAGCATCCTTATATGAGTTAAACTTTAATGTGATGTCATGGGAATAGCCCATCATTAAAGTACTTCTAGCTTTCACATATAATCTTATCTGAGCCTTTTCTTTAGCAGTTGTAATAGGCATCTCTGTCATAACTCCTTCCACAATTTTTGTTTTTGGCAAGGTTGCACCATTCTCTATGACTTCCCACAGTGCATAGTCTATCATCTGGATATATTGTTCAATCCTCATCCTCCATATCTCATACTCACCAGGTTTGAGCATGGGAACTTTGGATGCAGCCACCATGTGTGCAGAATCTTGATCCATATCTTTTAGCAAAAACAGGTTCTTCTTATTCATGCTCTCACAATTTCTGATACCACTTGCTCTGATACCACTTGCTCAGATACCACTTTGTTGATCCCACTTCAATAAATTCAGAATTCCTAAGCTAGTTTAATTTTTAGTTATATTAATTAAATCTTACACAACTATAGTAGAAACTGTTTTGAAATGTATAAAGATTATGCATAATCTAATTTTGATATTTTAAAAGAATTTATCAAATGAAACAGTAATTCTATGAACATAATATTTCAACAAATAAGCTCCAATAATATTTAATGATCATAAATACGAATACTCACAAAGTATTAAGGGGTACAAAGACCTTAAGCTATGATTATACATCAAATAATACCTTCAAAAGATTATAAAAGATTGATAAAAAGGATAACGAACTCTATGCCCTAGGATCTCCTTTTATACACCAAGGAGTCCTAGTCGGCTTACAATACTTTCCTAAGATATCCATAATCTTTTCTATAAACAAATAACTTAATACATATCATATAAGCAGTACTAACAACAAACAGTACTAACTTATTAACCTCACTAGCAGTAGTAACTTTGTACTAGCAGTAGTAAACACTTAGCATATTTTCACTAGCAGTACTAATATTCACTAGCAGTAGTAACTTAGTCCTAGCAGTAGTAAATACTTAGCATATCTTATTTGAAGTTCATGAGCAACACTAAGTCCAGCTGAGCAGCATTAACATAAACATCAGCAGCAGTAATTCAAACAACATCAAGGATGACTTTTAACTTTACAAATTGAGACAGTTAACAAAGAAGTTTATAATAGCTGTTACGAATTTTGCTAAATTAAAAACACTCGATTTTCTCTTGACTGCTTTCAAATGTCAAGAACACATAAAAATGAAAACAGTTTGGAAAGAAAAAGCTCAAAGTATCTCTAAAAGAACGTGAACCATATTTTTAGAAATACAAGATTCGAAAGCTCAAGCAAGACAAGATATGCCAAAAGTGAGTAAAGAAACTCTTGAGAAATGCAAAGGAATGTCTGCGAAACTAATTTGATAAACCATCTTTGTTGACAAACCAAATGCTCAAAGGAATTCCAAAACCATAAGTTTTAGGCAAACCGACTCCTTTTTCAGACTCTCTTGAGAGGAAAAGTTTTTTAAAGACAAAGTCGGTTCCTAAAACTAATGTGTCAGAGGGTTTATCAAAACCAGTCACTACACAAATTTTGCCTCAAACAGCAGGCAAGCTGAAGAAACACAAATGTGATTTAAACCAGGCATATATCGAATTAACACTAGGACCAAATAAAAAACTAGAGCACCTCAGTTGCTTTCAACTTCTAGAATACTAATCCTCGTGTGTCTTAAACCTCCACAGGAGTAAAATCACAGAACTAATTTACAACCAAACCTTAGAGCAACTCAAATGAAAGATAAGGTCGTGCCAAACAATAGTCAAGTGAAGTTTAAGAAGACTGAAGTAGAAGACCACCATAGGATTTCTAGTATTTCTAATAAAACAAAGTCTGTAACTGCATGTAATGACAGTTTAAAATCCATAACTTCCAAACGAAGGAATCTTAATCACAAATCCCCGGCAGCGGCGCCAAAAACTTGATGTAGTTTTAAATACGTATAATAATATAACGATGATGAAATTCCTAAACTACCCTTGAGGACAAAGGTAGTAAGAAAAATCATACGAAAATATCCTACGTAAGCCGGTAAGTGATTACCGGGTCGTTTTCCCAAAGACTTATGAAATTGAGACCCCGTTTGTTATTTGGACAATGACTTGAATTGGTTCGAAGATGATTGTTTTCTAAAATCCTAATAGTGAGCAATTAAAGGCACAATTAAAACTAACTACGAAAAATGTTAACGGGCATTAAGATAAACGCGACAAATAAGCAATTGAACTAAAATTAAACCCTAAATGATTTTCTAAACTTTTTCTAATCCTATTTGACTATTTAAAAAGAAAAGGCTAAGGAAATTCTAAACCGAGGGTGATTAAAGCTAAAATTAAAGAAAACGAGAACGGGAACGAAATCCCGTTCTTTAAAAAATGAAATTTCAAAATATTAACCCTACGAAAGTAAATTTCAAACCTAAGCCTAGAATATGATAAAAGAAAATTTTATAAAAAAGAAAATTATTTTTTTGATTATTTTTCTATTTTTTATGATTTTTTAAAGTTTTTAACAAAATTAATTCACGAAAATTATAAAACTTTAAGCTAAAAATCCTATAAAATTTCTAAAAATAGCTAAGGATAAGCAGAATGCAGGAAAAATGAAAAATCCTAAAGTGCTAAACTCAATAAGCCGGGAAAAATCAAATAAGCATTCGAAGTGCTTATTATAACTAAGACTCAAAAAAGGGGTAAAAGAATTTTAAACGCACCTTAGGACGTAAAAGTCCCAAGGGCGCAGTGGTTTGTGTGTGGGTGTTGAGTGTTATAAGAGGGTTGAGGAAGGTTGAGGTTGTGAGTTCGAGCCTTGCTCACTCACAATTTCCCTTCTTCCCTTTTTTTTATTTTTGCAAAAACCTAAAAAGCAAAGTTATAAAGCAGATAAAAATAAGCTATTTTTGTGAAAACAACTTTTTTGAAAGTCACTAATAAGCTAGGAAACAGCTTAAAAATTAGACAGAAAACACTTAACCATTTTTTTACTTTTTTGAAAACTTAATAAGCTCAAAACTAAGATAAGCTAAAACTATGGCTAAATAAGCTACTACTATACTAAACCTAACCTAATAAGCTAATTTAGACTAGAGATAAGCAAAAAGAATAAGCCAAAAGCTAAAAATTTCAAATAAGCACTTGTTGAAAAACTGCATACCAAACAGGCCTTAAGGGCAACTTTAGGCTTAATTTTCTATAAGCAAATAGATCCTTATGACAATCTAACTTATATCTACTTAAACTATGACCTATAAGCTACTAGTAACAGGTCTAAAATACTATTTTAAAAAGCAAATGGACAAAAAAACTATTTGAAAATAGCTTATTTACTTTGTACATGCTGAGTGAACTTTTAGTTTTTCAAAAGACAAACTGCTGAATTTGAGCTTAAAAACAGATAGCTTAATGAACTTTTAAAAGCAAAATAAGCTGAAATAGATCTACTATTACCTAAAATCTACTTGTGAACAAAATTTGAAATTCTAAAAACTATTTTTACCAGCTAAAAATTGATCTTGAAAAAGGGTCATTTGTCTGTTTTAGCTGCTGATGCAGTTTGCAATTTTTAAAGCAAAAACTATGAACTAACTTATGCAGACCTAAGGTACTTGTAACTACAACTTTAAAACACTGAAGCTAAAGCAAAATGAGCAATGAATTTAGGTAGAACAGACTTAAGCTAGAAATATTTATGAGCATGATCTAATGCTAACAATTTACAAAAACATGACCACTTATCAAATTAAACCTACAAGGGACTTAAAACTTAGCTTCATAAACTCAAATTTGAAGTTTAATATTGATTTAAAAGACCATAAAGGCTATGACAGTACTAACTAAAGTTAGTACTGCCATAAGCCAAACACCCCTTTAAATCCTTCAACCTCATTTTTGGCTTATGAAAATGAATTTTAAGATACAAGTTGCAAATACCAGATGTCAAATAGCTTATAACAAACCTATTGAGCAAATCTAAGCAGACAATAAACCAGAACAATGAGCTATTATATTATGCTAATATTTTTTTTGGTTTTTCAAACTGTTTTGTAAAATTAACTAGCAGACTAAGATCTAAGCTATTAAATGACAATATTAAGCATTAACCTACTAATATAAGCTACAATAAGCTACCTTAAACAGAAATAAGCAAGTACAAAGCACTATTTAAGCTAAATGCAGAATTAAGCTATAAAAAGGAAAATGACAACTTACAATAGCCTCTGCTTAAACAAGGCTTATTAATGCTCCAAGAGCTAATCAACAAGCTCCAGCTTATCCTAGGATAAGCTGGTGTGGTCCTGGAAGCCCATCCCTTATTGGCTTCCCTTCCATAAAAGCTGTGGTAATTTATGAGAGGATTTGAGTATAATAGATTCAACTAAGCTTTAGAGAGCTTAGTTGAGTAAATAACCAGCTTAAGAATAGATTTGAGCTTATGTAAAAGTATGAGAGCTTATAAAACAGTAAAAGCTTATTTGACCATTTTTGCATAAAAGTAAAAGTTTGAAAAGACAATTGCAAGGATAAGTAAATTTGAACTTTTATTAATCTAGAAAATGAGTACAAAGCTTGGAATTGAGATTACATTAACTGAAAATTACATAAGCTAAGAACAATTACTAAAAGCTATACTAAGCTACACTAAAAAGCTGGAAAAGTAAAAAGATGATCCTTTATGAGTGAGGCAGACTCTCTATTTTTAGAGCAAGATAGAAGCTTCTAGTCTTCAACACACGCTCCTGCTTGCTTTGATTTTAACTATTCATTCCTTGCAATCATTGGATCCCTTTTCTTGGCCGTTGGATCAATAAGTGAACACACGGATTAGCAGCATGGCAATCCTTGTGTCAGAGGCCTTGTGCTTCTTTTGGCTTGTTTTTAGTGTAAATTTCCATTCTTGATGTGTTTCTTTGTAGCACGCGTGTCAACCCCTTGAGCCCGTGTAGCCAATCACAAGCGTTTGATGACGCTTCTTGTTGCTGAGATGTCACTTGGCACTAAGCATGTTTTGGCAATGTTGGATTACTTCTAGAAAAGGTTAATTGCATTTTAATCGAGCAATATTGAAGATGGTAAATTAGGGAAGACGGGTAAACAGTAAAACTATTTTTCCCGCCTCCTTTTCTTATCATTTGAGTTGATTGAGGGTTTAAAAAGTGGATGTTTGACTTGGGCCTGGGTTTTTATTAAATTAGGCCGATAATGGGTTTAAGGGTTTTGGTTATTAAGAGTATAAAGAATGAAATGTTAAGTGATTAACGACCATTAGCCTTTTATATTAAAAAGACTAACGCTGTTAGTGTTTTAAGGATCATATATGAAATTTGATTTAACATTGAGGGCTGTTTTTGGCATTTTTGAGGTTTTGTCTTTTTGTGGGTTGACCAATGGTTGACCAAGGTTGACTTTGTTGACCTTTGCTAGAAAATCCCGGCTCTTGTGCACTCTTTCCAATCCCGTGTCCATGTTTTTCTGGTTTTGACCGTTTTCTTATGATTTTTGCATTATCTGTACCTACACATCACAAATGACAAAACAAGCAATATACAGGCATAATTTGCACCATTTGTTCATTTTAGGGTCATTTTTTGTATAAAAAGGATATGTGATTTCTCACATATCAAAATTCCCCAAACTAAGTGATTGTCGTGTGCTCACGCAATATTATATGCTTTAAAACCAAATACCTCAAAACTTCCCCAAACTAATCATTTGAAAAGTAGCAAAGTCTTTTGTGGAGAGAGTTAAGAAGTCATAAGTTTTAAAACACCCCTTTTTCCATTTTTCAAAACTTTTTCCATTTTTATGATTTTCATAATTTACAACTTACAACTTATTCATGTGTGACATAATGTATTGCTTTCATTATTCATTGATAACTTTTAGGATCACGGAACAAAAAGCACAAAAAGTGTCCAAATGGATAAATTCATCGTCCCCGACTTTCACCTCTCCAAGCCAAGCTTAAAAACAAGATCATTGCAAAATACAAGTTATGATGCTAACACTACTCATAAAAGCTAATTGTGTACTTACTTTTCCTCCCTTATTCCTAATTTCCTCTAAGGATTTTATTATTATTATTGGTGACAAATAAATTATGTCCTTATTAATAAAGTAAACCCGGTTTAGACTATTAATAGTTTGAAATCCTTTCCTAAAGAGACGATATGGTGAGAATAAGGTCCACATTAAGGTTCTAATTTCGCATGATTTAGGGGTTATCCTTTTTATTTCATCCGCAACAACTCAACTACGAGTCCAGAGACGGAGGCTTTATTTAGATAACCCTGGAGTTGAAATTTGGCTTTATTATTATTATTATTGCAACATTATTAAACCTCGGTCCTTTAGAAGGCTGCAACATCGGTTGTGAGCGACACGACTGCAGCAAACAATTATTTCGTCCTCAGTAATTTCCATCGTCATTTTAGAGGCTGCAAACATCGGGTGTGAGCTCGGCAAGATGCATAACCTTTTTTCAAGTCTCGGATTATTATTACTATGTGCCTTATTTAGAAGACTGCCACATCGGTTGTGAGCGGCAAGAGGCAGGTAGTCACCTTTTATGCCTACAAGTTTTTATTATTATTATTATTACCTCCACCCTTTAAACGACTGTCACATCGGTATGTAAGCCGACCATGATCCAGAAGTCTTATTTCGGCTTCGGTTTATTACATAATTATTATTATTATAGCCAAATTTCAAGTCCCTTGGTCTTTTAACAACTGCCACATCGATATGCGAGCCGACCATGGTACAAGAGTCTATTTCCCCCACAACACTGACAAAACCTTGATGTGTACCTTACTTTCACCAGAAGGAATCTCTACGAAGTGATCTAAACTAAGAATCGCAAAAACTAAAGAAACTTTATTTATTTTACAATTATATAACGTTTATTAAGCTGATGGGAGCAAAAAGCCACAATTAAGAGCCTTAAAGAAATCCAACTATTCTATGTTTAGCATCAAAACTTATACTCTACTCTATCATCTCTTGTTCTTTACAATTTAAAATTTCTAATAAAGAAACTCGTGAATACTTAGCCTAATAAATCGATCTTTGCATATTTAAAATCAATTATGGGAACTTGCAAAGTCTTGACTTTTTTAAGCTAGACTTGCGTTTTATAGCTCCTTGTATAAAAGATTAGCAAAATCAATCTATTTACAGTTAAGGAGAAAGCTAAGATATAAAACCGGTCGGGTCAAAATTTACTTTTCGTTCTCACCAACGGAAAGCCTACATTCGTGTCAACTAATTTTTTTAACTTTTTTTTTATTATAAACTAGATATTAAGGCTTAAAATTTTAAAATTTTTGTGGGAAAACGGGGTACGTGAGAACAACGGGCAAAGGAAGGTAAGATCATATCGAAGATATACTACCCCATACTAAAATTAAACATTGTCCTCAATGTTTCCTAGTCTAAGACTTAAAACCCCATACTAGAACTCAAAAAGTTGAATGCATAATCCAAGCGTGGAAAAAGTATTACAAAAATCTCAAGCCGTTTATCAAGTATGCTAAAAGATAAATGTTAGTCGATAATAATCTTAGGATGTCAGATTTCCCCAAACTAATGGCAAGCAAAGGCTAGGAAGCTCGGGTGGACCGGGACAAAACACCGAACACGAGTCTTCAAAAATTTTGGGTCAATCCTACAAACAATCACAAGCACAAACAACAAGAATCGGAGGAGTACAAGCCTCATCACATCTCATCAGAAATAAGAAAGAAAATAGATAGATAAGCATGGGGTGCCTCCCACGAAGCGCTTTGTTTTTGGTAACCGAGTCACATAGCTTGACTCGATCCCCGAATTCATTCGTCCTTGGAGAAAGTTTGGAGATCCTGGACTACCTTGGGTGGTAAGTCCCCTCCGAAGTAATGCTTCACACGATGACCATTCACCTTAAAGTTTGGACCATCGGGTTGAGATAACTCGATGGTTCCGTATGGAAAAACTTTGGTGATGGTGAAAGGTCCCGACCAACGAGTTTTAAGCTTTCCCGAGAATATCTTTAGACGAGAGTTGAAGAGTAAAACTCGATCACCAACATTGAAAATGCGGTTTTTGATCTTAGAGTCATGAAGCTTCTTCGTCCTCTCTTTATATATCAAAGAATTCTCGTAAGCTTGATCACGAAGCTCATTAAGTTCATTAAGTTGAAGCTTCCGGTGATCACCCGCGGTTTTAAGATCGTAATTAGCATGTTTTAATGCCCAATATGCTTTATGCTCTAACTCGATAGGTAGATGGCATGACTTTCCGTACACTAGTTTGTAAGGAGTACAACCAATCGGTGTCTTAAAAGCGGTACGGAATGCCCATAAAGCGTCATCTAGTTTGTCGGACCACGAGGCACGGTTTTCTCCAACCGTCCTTTCTAGAATACGTTTCAAGCCTCGATTGGACACCTCCACTTGACCGCTCGTTTGAGGGTGATAAGCGGTAGCAAGACGATGAGTGACCCCATACTTAGACATTACTTTAGCAAATTGATCATTACAAAAATGGGTCCCACGATCGCTTATAATAGCTCTAGGTGTTCCGAATCGGGCAAAAAGAGATTTCAAAAACTTAACTACTACTCGAGCATCATTTGTGGGGAGCGCCTTCGCTTCCACCCACTTCGAAAGATAGTCAACGGCTACGAGGATGTATTTATTCCCTCGTGAAGACGGAAATGGTCCCATAAAATCGATACCCCATACATCGAAGATTTCACAAACTTGAATAGCGTTTTGAGGCATTTCATCTCTTTGTGAAATTTTGCCTTGTCTTTGACACGTATCACAAGATTTGATCATAGTATGGGCATCTCGATATATGGTCGGCCAAAAGAAACCGGCATCAAATACTTTTCGAGCGGTGAGATTGGCACTATGATGGCCCCCGGTGGGTCCTTCATGACAAGCTTTGAGGATATCATTAGCTTCTTGCCCATGCACACACCGTCGAATGATTTGATCCGCACAAATAAAAGACAGGGATAATCAAGAAATAGTGTTTAACGTCCTTAAAAAACTTCCTCTTTTGTTGAGTTGACATTCCTTTGATGATAAAATTCCCCGCATGGTAGTTTGCATAGTCCGCAAACCATGGGTTACTTTCACTAGAAATAACTCCAAGAGTTTCTAAAGGAAATGTTTCATTTCTGTCTTTTTTTTCTAACACATCCTTATGAGGATTCTCATGTCTAGATAAATGGTCTGCCGCAAGGTTCTCACTTCTTTTTTAATTCACGGATGGTGATATCAAATTCTTGTAGAAGAAGAACCCACCAAAGCAACCTCGGCTTAGCATCTTGTTTGTTCATAAGGTACTTTAAAGCCGAGTGATCCGTATACACTATGCTTTTAGATAAGATAAGATATGGCCAAAACTTTTCAAAAAGCTTAACAAATGGCAAGGCATTCCATTTCCGTGGTAGTTGTAATGAATTTGAGCTTCAGTTATAGTCATTGCTAGCATAATGTATAGGCTTCTTTTAAAATGCTTCATTTTTTCAGTGTCCTAAAACGCAGCCAATCGTGAAATCACTTGCATCACTCATGAGTTCGGAAGGTAGGTTCAATCCTGGGACAACTAAGTTTGGAGCTTCGGTAAGCTTCTTTGTAGAGTCTGAAAAGCATCAATACAATCCCTTAGAAAACACAAACAGTAGTTTCTTTCAAGAAGGTGGTCATTGGTTACATTCTTAAAAAAGTCCTTGGATAAACCGGCGAGGTAAAAACCTGATGACCTAAGAAACTCCTAACACCTTTTACAGTTAGTGGGTGAGGAGATAGCGATAACATCGACTTTAGCATCAATCGACCTCAATTCATGATTTTGAATTTTTTGCCCAAACACAAATTACTTCTCTTTACACATAAAGTGGGCACTTCTCCAATTAAGAACTAAATTCGTTGTCTTCACAACGTTTTAGAATCTTTTCTAAATTGGAGGAGGCACGAATCAAAATTCCCAAAACCGAGCAATCATCCATAAAACACTTCCATGGTCTTTTCGTTTCATTCTTGGTTATGGCCATCATTTACACGTTGAAAAGTACCGGGAGCATTACACAAGCCAAATGGCATGCGACGGTACGCGAAAGTTCCATACGGGCATGTGAAAGTAGTTTTCTCCTGGTCCTGGGGATCTATTGGTATTTGGAAATACCCTGAAAATCCATCTAGAAAACAATAGAACTCATTCCTAGCTATCTTTCTATCATCTGATCCATAAAATGTGGTAATGGAAATTGATCCTTTTCGAGTCGCTTCTTTTAATTCCTTTAGTAGATACAAACTCTTCCATCCGGTAACTAAAGTGTTTGATATTAATTCATTCTCTCTCTTAGCAACAACGGTTTATTCTACCTTTCTTAGGGTACCCATTGCACTGGATAACCCAATGGGGACTTCAAGACGATCGGGTAAATTCAGTTCGGCCATCAAGAAGTTTTAGGACTAATTTTTTATTACTCGTTAATTTTTAGGTATAACCCGTCTTTGACTTTGATCCGTAGGTTTTTTTCATATTTCAATCAAGATTTTGTGTGTTACATAAAAAACGAGGAGTCGATACCCTTGCAGGTCGGTGATTTCCAAGTTAATGGCCCCTTTATGAGATTTGAGAATCCTTTAAGAGGCTTTTTTTCATCATTTTTTAAACCTTTTGCAATTAATCACTGGTAACTTGTTGTTTTATTCCAAGAAAAGAATATTCAAAGTGAGACAGGTAAATCTTTTAACTTCTATTCCGGAGGGCTCTTCAATTGAAGATTTTGCCTTGGTCACTTCACTTTGTTTAAGGTCCATCGGAGGAAGTTGAAACGGGTCATTATTTAACAATTTTTCAATCAAACAAATATCTTCCTCCGGATTGCAATCGGCATGATCAATTTCTGGTGAAATCGAATCATCCTTAAGATAAGCTTCAATTTCCTCCAAAATGAATTCGGAAGTAAAAGGCATCAGGTCGAGGGTTGGGATTGCTACCACGAAAGAAACTTGGAAATCCTAGAAAATTTCAGAGCCTTACTCCTTACAAAACTTGCATATCCAAATGATGTCAATTCGGTTTACCGACTTGTCATTTGTAGAGGAGTATCTCGTGGTTTGATCTAGATTAAAAGTGACGGCTTCGTTATCAACCCGAAGGGTTATTTCTTCTCCATAAACATCAATTAAAGCACGATCGGTCCTCAAAAAGGATCTCCCAAGTATGAGAGGTACTCGAGGATCGGCTTCGAAATCAACAACAACAAAGTTAGTAGGAAATGATCTTTCCAACTTTGAAAAAACGTCTTCGGAAGTCCTTTAGGATAAGTAAATGATCGTGCACCCCCCCCCCCCCCCCCCCCCCCCCCCCCCCCCCCCCCCCCCTACTTCCTGTAACTCTAAATACATCTGAGTTGGTGTTAAGTTCCGGCAGGGAAAGGCTTTTTCCAAATAGGAAAAGAGGCATAAGATTTATGCTTGCGCCAAGATTGGCCAAGGCGTGGCATACATCTATTCCTGGGAAATGGAATGAATAAGAAAATTGCGGGAGCTCCAAGCTTTTAGGGAAGCTTTTGAGGAGCATTGCTGTAGTAATTTTCGTTTTAACGGTATCTTAGCTACCATAGCAACTTTTCCTTATTCATGAGCGCAACTATTAATCGTTAGGAGCAAATCTTAGGCATCATAAAGTAAAGAATCGCGTAACTATATGTCGACAGCGCATATCTTGAAAGTTTTGGAAGATCTTCTCCATTTGCATTCGAAGCCTTGTCACGGGTCTTTTGATCATCATGTCGTGAAGGATATGGAATATTTGACTTAGGTAAACTCTTCGGATTAGGATTCCGGATGGGAACGGTTTTTGCAACGTTTCGGAAAATCGGGTTCCGGAATAGAACCATGGGGATAACCGTAATGGGTGGGATTTGAGCCGTGGTACTTCCGTGGAAATTTGTTTTGCTCTTTATTGTTGTCTCATCGGTTCTCGTATACCATACCTTTTTAGGAGATTGATTAGTAGAATCGACTGGTCCCCTCGTAAGTAACACATTCGAGTAGTGATCGCTTTCATCTCACCATGAGGGTTTAGGATTTGGTACTCGGAAGAGTACCCAAAAGTTGTGGATTGGTTTTGAAACAATCCACAAATCTGGTTTTGCAATTAATTTTGAGGAATGGTTGTTGATTTCATCATGGGACGGCTTTTATTGTTGTGATTTTATAGTGTTTTGTTTTTCATTCTTAAGGTCTCCTTTCAAGAGTTGATTTGATTTTGCATTGTTTCCTCAACATATGATCATTATTCCTCTTGTACTTGAAAAATCATTTGAGAATCTCTTGTTGAACTTGATTATTAGGCCCTGAAAAAAAGGTTGTTTTGAAATTCCTGTTGAAAATTTAGTGCTATGATTTTTTGATTTTGAAAACCTTGATTTCCATGAAAATTTATTCCCCGATTAAATTATTCCTTTGAACTTGATTACTCTTTTTTTTTTTTTTTGGATTTTTTAAAACCTATTTTTGACATTGTTTTGCAAAGGAGCAAATAATGGTTTGGTGCCATTTGATTACTACCGGTTCAGAGGGTTAACTTGATTGTAGGTTCCGTAGTAGCACAAAAACTAGCCTGATTCTTATCGGTCTGCCGGACAATTTATACAAGAATGGGCACCACCACAAGTAACACAAGGATCCTAAAAAAAAACCGACTTTAACGGAGCGGGAGTGACAACTTATTTAGAAAACAATCTCGACAAAGGCTCGAAAGTTGATCTTGCAAGCTTATCCGATTATTCTAATCCGTTTTACTAGACAGTAGCATTCATCCTAGAAGCATTTGACCTATTGCGTGAATAACGAACTTTTGATTTATTCTCAATTATGTTTAAAGCCTCTCTTGGTGATTTATATAATATATAATATACAAGGAGGATATCAATAATAATATAGTATAGATAGTATTTCCATCGGGTTCTAGATAAACGCTTTTAACCAAAGCAATTTCAAAAACCTCCCGGGTCGTTTCCTCGGCGAAAGGTGAATGGAAATCTACGTTCAAGTTGTAAATCGAGCTTGATTGTCATATAAAGTTTTTAGTTTTGGTTTTTTAACCTATTTTTATAACTTAAAAATTTAAACCAATATTAATTCTAAGATTAAAACTAAAAAGATTAAACTAATATTGATCTAAAAGGATATAAATGACAAATATGCTTGCTAAGTGACGTGGAATTGTTCATACAAGTGCGGGCTTAGGTTTAACGAATCTAAAAATCTTTAGAGAAACAGTTTCAAGAAATTAAATGACAAGTAAAAATAACATGTTTTTTTAAGTAAAAGACAAGTATTTAAAATCTGCATTAAAGAGTAAATGACGGTTGTAAATTGGAAAATTCTATGACTTATTAATTTTTTTAAAACTTTTTAAAACTTCACTTTAATTTCCAAATCACTAATCACTTAGCAAACACAAATTAAACTACTCACTACTTATATAAATCAAATAGGCAATCATAATATAAAACGATAAAATAAATCAAACCGAGACATCCTGGACATAATACCACTAACACCAAAACACGAGAATAGGATAGAGGCGAGCCCACTACTCATTAATTGTGAGAAAATAGATAAGAAGATAGAACACTGTTTTTGTTAACAGAGTCACGAGCTTGACTTCGGTCCCCGAATTATTTGTACTTCTGGGGAAAGCAAATGGAAAAGAAAATCTCGATCGGGCTTTCATTAATGTTTGGATAAATATTTAAAACACATGAAAGCCATCCGATGATGATGACACGGCTCTAAATGGAGATGGCGGGTCAAAAATAGTGTCTCACTCCCGGGTGAGAGAAGTAAAAGGATCAATCCGCCAGGGAGGGTGAGAAACGGGGAGAAGTTCCGAATGACAAATGTGAAGGAATCGTCATCTTTAACATTTTGTGAAAGAAACTATAATCTCCCTCCCCTGCCCCCTGGGTCAAAACATTCATCTTCGTTTAGCTCATCAAAATCGTTCTTCACGGTCGTATCGGGCTCAACGTCAAAGCAAATCTCAACATCCGGTGGTTCCGGAGGAGGACGAGGAGATGACGGATCATTAAAATGATCAAGGTTAGATGACTCAATTTCGGGAAGGGGAAGGGGATCATTGCTAAGCAATTCTTCAAGAAAACGGATATCCCCTTCCGAGTCATAGTCGTCATTCTCAATGCCCGGAGGCATCGAGTCATCGGAAGCAAGAAATAAATCGATCTCCTCCATATGAGAGTCACTATCCTCAACGGGGATAGGAGATGGAGAGGGAGACTCGATAATCGTATCAACATTTTCAGAATTACGTTCTTCCGGCGGTCGTGGAGATGAATTATCATACGACAAATTCTCAACAAGACGGATTTCTTCCTCTAGATCAAAGTCGGCTTCCTCAATTCCCGGTGGAATTGGATCGATATGAGCGAGTTCGAGAAGATAATCAAACTTAGGAGAAGAATCAATCAAAGTATCTCGATTAAGCAAAGATTCGATAAGATTAGACTCGGCATTAAAGGAATGCGGATCTATCTTGGTAGAAATGATTTCTTCGTCATCAAAAAGAGGGTTCGAATATATTTTGAAATTTTCTTTTGGAACATCCTTATTAGAAAGTGACTTGTCATCACTAGAGGTGAAATCGTCATTAGAATCAAAGAGAGGATTAGAGAAAGTCGTAAAATCATCACAAACTGGCATATCACACTCACTTTCATTATCGGAAAAATCCTCGGACTCACTTGGGATTGGGACAAGGTTCTTAACACTAGACTTTTCCGTTTCTGGAATAGTGTCAAGATGCTTATCCCCCATACTTAGAGAGTTATCGGGTTCCTCGGTTGGTAAGTCGTGTGTGATTGCATTAACCAGAGAAATTTGAGGTGTTTTATTCAAAGGAATAGTGCTCTCCATGTAAATAACATTAAAATTCTGTAAAGATTCTGTAATACGAGTTCTACGTTTAGTCGCATGCTCTACGATATTCTTAACTTCCTTCTTTTCCTTATTGAGATGTTGAGAATTCAAATTAATCAAGAGAAGTTTAGAATTAAGAGCACTTTCAATTAAATCATCAACATTATTATGTATACAATAAAGCTCTTTTTATTGACAAATTTCAAGCAAATCTAGCATCGTATCTTCTATATTTTGCTTTTGCTCTTCACAAACTTTTATGCCACACATTTCTTCAATAAGTTGACGAAAGTCAGAGTTTGGTGAGGGAACTTGCTTTTCCTGAGCTGCTTGCTTTTAGGCAAGTAACTCTTGCTCCCTTTGAGCTGCAAGTAAAACCTCCTGCTTACGTAACTCTTGATTCATTCTTTCCGTAAAATCTTCCATCATTTTATAAAGCTCTTTCTTTGTTTTATTATCAAAGAAAGAAATGACTTCTGGAATATCTTGAGGATGATGATTGTCGAACTGCTGCTAGGGTTGAATTTGGTCAAAATCGAAAGAATTAGAATAATTGAAATTTTGGTTCATCGGTTGACACTGAAAATTTTCATGAAGAACCCCGCAATTTTCACAAGGAAATTGTTGTGGTTAACTTGGAAAATAATGTAAAGGTTGGTTAAATCCAAAGTCTTGATTGTAACAGGGACCCTGATCAAAGACGGGTGTGTTCCCTGTTTGATAATCGAAGCCCGGATGAGAGTTCCCTCCACAAAATTCACACGAGTATGTCTCGTATTGGTATTGTGGAGGTTGGTTGAAGAAGTTCGGTGTTTCATCATAAGAATAAGGATTTGGGTCATAGACAAACTCATTTCCGGATCCTACACTGCTACAGTTTAGACAGTTTCCACCATTAAACGGACCTCCACAATACGAGCAACCAAAATGGTTATACGAAGACATGTCGAAGAATTAAACGGATAAGAGGATAAAGAAGATAAGAATTAAATGTAATAAGAAGATAAAGAAGAATATTGTTAGATTTTTAATAATATATGAGAAAAGAAATTAAAATAATAAAGAAAAATATTTTTAGTAACCGAAAATTAAACGTGTACGGTAGCTCTCTAAAAATACGTACAAGAAAGCGAAGGAGCTGGTAAGCGCGAGGCGCTATTTAGAATAACCCTTCTCCTTTTCGGTGATGTTGATCAAACCCGCCTTAAACTTTCCTTATAGCACGTAACCTAAAGGTGAGCCGTAACAACGATTAACAAACGATTATTTTAAATATTAAAATAAAAGAAAATAGAAGTGTAAAATATTTTTGTATTTTTATGGTTTTATTAAGAAAATATTCACAAATAAAAAACGATAACTTCACGAGGAAGGGTCTTCAAAACACTAATCTTCTAACGAAACACGATAATCGTAACACACTTCCCCGGCAACGGCGCCAAAAATTTTCCCTCGACGAAGCGTGAATTGAAAATCGGTTAAGTCCATGATCGCGCGTTTCGAATGGTTTCAAAGATTTTTGAATTGGTTTTTTTAAATCCTACTAAATATAAATGACAAGTAGATAAATGCACGGAATCAAGTAAACAAGAAATGACAATTAAACACGTAAGCATTAAAACGTAAACGGGAATTAAAAACGCGACATTTAAATCCTAAATTATCTAAAATTAAACCTAAAATTATTTTCCTAATTAACTAGATAAGAAGTAAAAGCTACCAATGTGGATTGGGTACATCTCTTAAAAGAGTGGGCCAGAGATCTTGTGGACGAGCATTATCAAGACGGCGGAATAATTTGGTCAAAAAAGTGACTTTGATTTTATGAGTCTTATTAGTATTAAGCTGGGAAATGGGGAGAAGACCAGATTTTGGGAGGACAAATGGTGTGCAGACGGTATTCTTAAAACTAAATACCCACGGTTATATGCTCTTGAATCATGTAAGCTGATTTCTGTTGGTACGAAATTGTCTCATCCTAGCATTTGTTCCTCATTCCGCAGAAACCCTAGAGGTGGTAATGAGTTGGACCAGCTTGTCAGGTTGGAGGACGATTTTTTTAAAGGGTGTTGTTCTCAGCTCGAACGATGATTTGTTGGGTTTGGGAATTGGAAAGTACGGGGGATTTTTCGGTGTCATCGATTCGTAACTTGATTGATAAGAAATTCCTTCCTAATGTTGAGCTAAAAACGAGATGGAACAAGTTCATCCCTATCAAAATTAACATTCATACTTGGAAAGATTCTATGGACTATCTCTCTTCCACTACTAGTGTTACCCCCCAAATCAGGGTAGCAGCGGAATGGTTACAATGGTGGTGCTACTTCAAAGTACAACAATCAAAGGTATTGGAAACGACCTAAATGGGACAGTTTAAGATCAAGATTTCATTTTGAGGCCATAGCAAAATATCAGAGTAAAGTTAAAACATTAGGTCCCATAGGTTTTCAAAAGTCATAAACATTTCTTAATTAAACAAAAGCTTCATAATACCAAAAAGTGAACTTAAGTTTTTAAGGATAATAAAAGTTTTCATAATCTTTAGTATAAAAACTCAGAATCCGTCTTCATTGATATCCGCCACGGCTCCCGTCAAATCTTAATTACTCTAGGACCTGAAGTTACATGCTAAAAGTCTACACAATTGGTTGAGTGAAATCATAGGTTATATCAGGTAATAAGTATGGAACCACAAGATCGAAGTAATAGTAGATCTGAAACACATTAGTTAGTATAAAATACAGGTTTTAATGCACTAAGCTCTAGACACCGATGCCTTAACGTACTTAATAATTAAGATTGGATTGCCCACAAAGAATATAGGATGCTTGCCAACACCCGGACACCTCTCAATGTTAAATGCACCTGATCAAACTAGTGACCCAAGGAAAGGTGGGGATTGTCAGTCCCGATAGATCTAATCCATAAAACCTTGCGATCACTTAATAGCATTGACGGTACATGATTAAATAGGGACTTCACGGCAATAAGGTAACTTTGCATTTATAATCAGGCAGTAATCTGGATGCATACACTTTGAAAACACTGTGTCCAATAAGTTAAAATAAGCAATGTAATTCACCCCGTAGATTTTGTAAATCAGTTGTAGAAAAGGGGGCTATGAACTCACCTTGAGTGAATGGAAATCAACAAGTATTCACCGAATAGAAAATGCGTCACGAAATGAAGGAATGCAACCTAATCCAATATAGGTCGTATAAGTACCAAGTACTTGAATCTAATCTTATAGTTGTTATCTCGTACTATCGTTCGGGCTATCATAATTAAAGAGGTCATGACATGACGTTCGAGGAGTTAGGACACTTTAAATCGTAAATCCAACAACTCGTCGAAACGCCATCCGAAGAGGCCTCATTATGAAACTCCCTAGTAATATAGTACTTTGATAACCACATAATATTCTATATAGCTCAATCACCAACTAATGGTTTTGGTAAAATTGTGTTTAATAAGTTAGAACGTTTATAATTATCGTTTTAGTAAAACTGGCGTAACTTTCGCGTTTTAAGCACGAGATCTTTGCGTATTCTTATGTCCTGTCTTTCGTATTGAGACGGGTGTAATCGTATTTGACATTTTCATAAAATTTCCCCCCTGATGAACAGTAACTTTTACTGTTCATGACAGACATGGGTTTTATAAATTTAGTATTTGTTGTCGTAAAACCCGTAAATGTCGTATTTTATTCGTTATAGCTCCGTTTTTAACGATTCTTTCGAGGACGTTCTCGTATTTGAAAGTTCTATATTTTTATGAGGTTTACAAAAATATAACTTTCTGTCATGAATAGTAACTTTTATAAAAATAGTTTTATAAAAGTATTAATTGTCGTAAACTTGCGAAATTCATAACTCGTTCGTTATTAATTGAAAAATTACGATTCTTATCATTTTGGAATCCTAAAAATATGTATTATTTGTTAAAAATATCAATCCTTGCTGTTTGTAATTTTTATAAAAATGTTTTTATAAAAATTTACTTACGACATCGTTTATTAACGTATAACTCGTTTTTAACGTAACTTTTTCGTTATTAATCCGTTTAACAAGTTTCTTACCTTTTCGGAATCGTCGTGAAATGTATTATCTTATAAAAATATAAAATAAGTATGTCAAATTTCGTATTTTGGACAGAATGTTGGCTTGACTTAGTTGAATCCATTTTTGATCTTTTTCTTTAGTTGTTTCCTACTTTTCCACTTTTTACATTTTAAAACTATAAGTGTACAAGTGTATTTCTCCAAACATAATTATTTTTTAGTGTTCCAACAACATGATTAAAAGTCCATAATCAATATTAACATGTCTTATGTATTTCTTTAACTTGAAACATATTAAGAAGCTATAAAAACCCTAATTATCCCATAATCATGTTTACACCAAAACAATATGATACAACATTTTCTCATCCTTTTAATCATAATGTAAGTAATAACACAACATATATAAAAGTAATCCATGTGGTCATTTCAGTGAAAAACTTTATTCTCATGATTAAAACCTAAAGGTGATTTAAGATTAATAGAAATATCATATGCATAATAATGAAAGTTTATAGCATAAAACATAAAGAGTTTTAATGGACCTTAACGAGAATGATGATGATGATGATGTACAAGTACTAAACCTTGTTTAGCCACAAAAAGCCAAACTTGCACTTTATTAAACCCGTACTTTACTTTACTAAACCTAGCTTCCTTTTTATTGATTATGACTTGATAATTGTTTTAACAATGCTTGCAATTACCTTAGTACATCTAGGATATGTGTATATAGAAGTGTAAGGGTTATTGAAAAATTTTGTCATGGATTTGTGTAGTGTGGTGGTTTTATGCGTAGCTACTATGTGTTTCTGCAAAGAGGGTGTTCATGATTTTTGTTAAGTGTATACGAGTTACTTGCTTGGCTTGAATGATATATAAGAGGTATAGTTGGTCAACGGAACATATAGCATGTCATTAGGCATGGCCAGGTATGGTAGGCATGGATCTTGGTCAAAGTAAGGTAGGATATGAGGGGTGACATGATGAAGGTATGCATGAATTTTAGACCCATTGAAAGTTAAAAGCCATATTTCATATAATATATTTGTATATTAGTGAATGAATTTCGGTGGAACAGGAATTTACATGTTATCTTTATGTAATTTTGTGTATTGGTATAAATGTGGGTATTTGTTGAAGCGTAGGAAAGTTTTATGTGGTTACGGGATGTGCCATTTTAATCGCAATTTATCGGCGGACGAAACGTTACACTTTACGGTATCGATTAAAAATAAAATGTACAAAGTTAATAATTATCCCCAAATAATTATATAACCCTGCTTGATGTAAACATTTAATTGTTTTGCGTGTCCGTTTACGCTAAACGATATTTTTAACTTTCCGCGATTTAACATATAATATTAAAAAAATAAATGTAAAACGCCGTACAGAAAAAAAAAAAAAATTTAGTAAAATAGATGATGTCGTAAAAGACCTGAAAATATGAAATGTTCAAATAGATTTAATTTTCATGTAATGGGAATTTCATTGACTCCATTCTATGCGCAACATGTGGTAAAGGAGTGGAAACGACTTCTCATTTGTTCTTTTCTTGTTCGGTGGTGAGGGACGTGGTAAAGCTTATTACGCGTTGGTGGTGTATTGATGACGTAGAGTTGGAATCCTTTGACGACTGGGATATATGGTTGATACGTTCGTCGTCTCAAAATAACAAAAAGATGCTATAAGCGTTTTCTTCGTAACTGGTGGAGTAATTTTATGGTTGTTCCGAAATAAGATCTCTTCAATACCAAGAGTTCTGTGAAGGCGCTTTTATGGTCGATGAAGTTTCAAGTAACTCTTTCTATTGGTGTCGCTATAGGAGTAAATATTCGTTCGGTTAGAATGAATGGTTGAAAAACCCACATCTTATTTCCTTGTAATGTCTTTTCGGGGTGCTTTTAGTGTAGTTGGGTGGTTTCGTGGTGTCGGGGCTTGTTTGGGGATTCTTCAAAATCCACCCCGGAGTGATAACTGGTGGCTACGAAATAGTAAGGTAGGGGTTTGTCTCTTGGCAGAGTGAAAACCGAGTTGATCGGCCTCTGTCCAAAGCTTTTTGTCATCCCTGTAGTCTCCCTCGCAGTTAAAGGCCGAGTGTTTGTTCTTTGTATTTCGTTTTCTTTTGTTTTTGTTAAGTACTTTTGTGGCTTCTGCTTCTTGCTACGTTTCACTTTCTTTTCGGCTTTTTATGAGCAGCCGTTCAAAAAATTATAATAATAATTGTAGTTATAGATAGTATTTCCTTCGGGTTCTAGATTTTAAGCTTTTAACCAAATAGCAATTTCAAAAAAAAACCTCCCAGGTCGTTTCCTCGGCGAGAGGTGAATGGAAATCTACGTTCAAGTTGTAAATCGAGCTTGATTGTCATAAAAGTTTTTGGTTTTGGTTTTAAACTATTTTTATACTAAAATTAACTAATATTAATTCTAAGATTAAAACTAAAAGATTAACTAAAATTGATCTAAAATATTAATAATGACAAATTATGATTTGCTAAGTGACTTGAATTGTTCATCAAGTTGCGTGGGGGGCTCTTTGGTTTAACGAATTAAAATCTTAGAAAACAATTTTCAAGAAATTAAATGACAAGTAAAATAAAATGTTTTTTAAAATAAATGACAAGTATTTAAATTGCATTAAAAGTAAATGGCGGTTGTAAATTAGGAAAATTCTAAATGACTATTTAATTTTTTTAAAACTTTTTTAAACCGCACTTTAAATTCCAAATCACTACTCAATTAGCCAACAACAGTTAAACTACTTCACTGCTCATTATAAGAATCAATAGGCAATCATAATATAAAACGATAAAATAAATCTACACTATTGTTTTGAAAAGGGTAGAAAAATGAACTGAATTGTAGGACCCGCAATTAAACGAATACCACCCGACTTATTTAGCTAAAACAAATAATCAAATTCGGTCTAGCTAAATAAGCCCTTAAGCTCCGCGCCTCATGAGATGACCGGTACCAAAGCAACACAAATACATAAACGTGTTAAGTAAAAATAATTCCAACAGTTACAAATTGCAATATACTTCTACTCGTCTCAATAATTTCAACCGAATTCAGCCCAATTAACAAATCAAAACTAAACGCAAGCCCATGTCTAACATAATCATATTGTGGCCCAACAGCAGCAAATCCAAACGTTCCCCAAATATCAATTCTATATACCAAACGCTAGCCACATTTTTTACAACTCAAACGAACTTGACTTTTTATTCATGAACTAGAAAAAGATAACAACATTTAACGAGACTTAAGAAACAGAATCACGAATCAATTAAGCTCTCTCAACAGCAATAATGAAACACACTGAAAACGATTAAGTCAAAACTTATTTAAACGAGATCTAGTCTACAAACCAAGCGAAACAAAATAATTCCCAAATTAAGCGTCGGGCACTAATCACTTAATAATCTAGATGTAATCCTTTTAAAAAACTTATAAGCAACCAGATTGAGAAAATAGCATAACGAATTAGCAATTATAAGACGAACGCTTGTTTAAGTCTTTTAACACAAAACCTTAATTATGAATACGAGATCAACAACTAAACAAGCAAGCTACCTAACTAGATAAGCTCAAACCCATCAAATAGCCTCGTTCAAAAAGCGATAAGGATCGTGAATAAGCAATCAACACATAAAACATCACGAATGACAAATCGAATAAGCATTTTATGTCACAAAGGTTAGATTCTAGCATTTTCATAAATTACATTAAATCCAAATGAAGACCGAGATCTCATAAACCAACTTTGAAACATCTTTAATACATCATTTCATTAAACTTGCTAAATAAGAAAGGTACAATAAGCTGGAAACTAAAAATAAGCAGTTACAAAAATTAAATAAGCAAAAATTAGAAATCTAAACTAAGAAAAATAAAGAAAAAAAAACTAGCTCTCTAAATATCAGGGAGGCCAGTTAATATATAGGGCTAAGAAAGAGTAAAAGTGTAAAATTGGTCCCATCATCGAGTAATGATTAACCAATCATTGGGCTCCTTTTCATGTCACACGGATCGTGGGAGAAAAAATAGTAGATCCAACTGCTGAGAAAGCTCCACGTGGCTATTTGAAAGCTTCAAACGAACGCATCAATAGTAGACTGTTGGATCAAATTGCTGCAATCTTGAATTAAAAATGAAATGTTATGTCTTTTACTCTGCCACATGTCCTCCTTTGATTCGTCCATTCCATTTAAGTGGTAGATCACGTGATATTAATTGGATTAATTTGGAATGCATGTGCGATGACGTCCTATGACGTCACACTCCATTACCTTCATACATATTTTAATTAAGTTGTTGGGCTAGGAAATAATATGGGCTGGCCCGGCCCATTAAGCGGGTAACGGGCTGGCCTAATAAAATCCGAAGGCACCCTTGGTCTCGTTTTTCCGGGCTCTTTCTACTCTCGCGCTCGGTTTTGTCCGGTTTTGTCTTTTCTTTTGTCCATTTCTTTAATATCCGTACCTGCACATACACAAACACAAAAACAAGCATATATTTGCAATTTTATTATGTTTTTGGTCTTTTGGGTTCATTTTACAAGGTAAAAGGTATGTGTAAAATAGCACATACCAACCACAGTAGTGAGAAGCAGCAATATATTCAGCTTCAGTAGTTGAATTAGCCACGACAGTCTGCTTTTTACATTGCCAAGAGATTAACCTTGAATCAAGAAATTGACAACCTCCTGTTGTGGATTTCCTCT